>CAUJRU010002247.1:0-86571 GCA_963277665.1 Viscum album
ATCACTCTCTTCTTATGCCTCCAAATTTTCCTAGATAGTGAATAATAATATTATATATGATACACATATAAGTTTATTTTTTTTATAATAGTCTATAGAAAAATTTTATATGTTAATATTTGATAAGTAAAAATATTTATAAAATCACCAAAGAAAGAAAACCACTGATTTTTAGAGAGTGTGTTTCTTAAGAGTTGTAATGTATAAACAAGTATAAGGATTATATATATTATTTATGTTTAATTTTGTTAGAGGAATTTATTTGAAACTATAATTAATAAAATGGATTTACCTTTATAAAGCCTCATAAAAAATATACCCCTTTTATTATACATATAGAAATAGCATTAGTATTAATTTTGGGACCTCATTTTTTATGGGAAAACAAATTGATTTATTATAATTTTATCTTTATATTGTTTTTAAATAAGAAGAAAATATAAATTTTGTTATAATGATTCCACCATTACTAATATTTATTTTAAATGATAGGCAAACCCTCGATTATTTGTTATAAAATTATATTTAAATAATGTATTCAAGTGAAAACCATAATAATGATATTTTCTCTCTTTAGGGTTAGATATAAATAGAATATATAATGATCCATAAAACTAATCGTAAAGAAATTATTTATAAATAAAATATAGACACTAGAGTGTTTTCTCATGAAAATATATATTTTTTACATTATTGAATTCTATATTATATTTTAAAAAACTGAGAGATATCTCTAATGTTAGAAAATATCATATAATAAATAAAAGTGAGTCTCAATTTATAATGATCTAAAATGATAAAGAAAATTATTATTTTCTATAGTAAATATGTAAATAATATTATAAGGAAATGAAATTCCATATTTATAATCCCTTATATAGAATACATTCTTAAATTACTCTAAATATAGTTGTAAATAAATTTCATCTTCCAAATATTAGTAGTAAATATCTTTCCATTCCTATTGGTTTTCTAATATTAAAACCATTTTACATTAAATAATAACCCATGGAAAAGCCCTATAATTATTTATCTAATTAATCAATTTATATTATTATATTTTTTTATCATCAATTTTTGGGATTATATTCTAATTTTCTAAGAATGTATTCATTTATTTAAAACCCATGATAAGAAAACATTAGTAGTTACCATACTGAATCCTTGATCCCATGTCTCTATTTACAAAAAATATTTTTTTCAACTATAAACTATTTATTTTAAAACTATATGGTCAACCAATGGGGTTTTCCATGTTGTTTCCATTAGGGGTGCATGGATGAAGCATGGATTGGCCAATTGTGCGACATAACCATTTTGACATACCATATGGTTTTAAAATTTTAGTTTCTTATTTAACACCCTATATTTTTAACACCCATATTGACCTATTACACTACTAACTCACTCCCAAAATTCCTATCATAGGATAAACCCCAAACCACCATTCACTATTCATCCTCCCAATCCCCTAGATCATTGTATTTCTATATAATTTCAAATCCTATTATTTTGTGTTATAGTTTCATCTCCTTTTCAACCTTCTTATACGTATTTCTTCCCTAATCCTATTATTTATCACAAAACCTAATTGTATGTTGAACCCTATTTAAGGGTCTGTTCAATTTTTCTTATGGCTCAATTTCAGATTGGGAGTCTACCGCACTAGGGTTATTATTGGTATTATGATACTCCATCTACATCATTATGGTTGGGTTGTGACATAGTTTTAGAAGGAAACGAATATCATGATTTTTCAATGATTGACATATTCATTTTATTGGCATTTATTTACAGTATTATATATTTATTATTTGATACAAAATGACACTTTATTGTGTGTTCATTAAATATTTACCATAGAAATTATAATCAAATATTGAATCCATATAAATGGTAGAGTTTTTATTAATTGAATTATGGTTCAAATATTAAATCATTTTAACTATACACTCTGAGGGCTTATCAAGTCATCGAATGAACATGAAAGATATATTTTAAATGTAATAAATGTATTAATAATTAATAATTAAATATATTAAAGGTTTAATTATAACAAAATCCTAAATTTGGGGTTTAAGTATGATTATGATGAAAATAAATCTCGGAAATATTTTTGAAAAAGCCAATTTCCTTCATTTATATTAGATTTCAGTAATCATATCGGTTATATAATGTTCTCAAACAAATAATGTTGGGTGTGTGTATATAAGTGTATATTTTTTTGTGTTTGTGTGAATTTGTGTATACTAAAATAGAAAAAATAGAATATTTTCAAAATATAATGCACATCTATATAATTTTTTATCTGTATAAAAATATATGGAATATTTGATAGTCACATTTATCACTTTAATATTTGATTTAAAATTTTTCCTGAGAATGATTAAACGAAATGAATTATAAGGGACTCATTAGAATGATTTACCAAACACTTACTTTTTTATATAGAATTTTTAATATGTATTCCCAAGATTTGAGAAATTAAATTCTTTTAAAAGGAATTTTTATATGATAAATTGAGTGTTTTATAATTAGTTGATTTTAATGAGGATAAAATACGAGATACATATAATCCTAGGTTTGATGAATTCAAAATGTACTCTTGTAAAACGGCCTCTATCTCCGGTCTTTGTTCTATAAAATTTACATAACTGTAAAGAATGATGATATGGATGTGGTTTTCATTAAAATATTATGTTCAACCTCTCTAATAACTTAGGATTAAGGAAAAAAATATATAGTAAGAACAATTAATTTACAAGGAACATATAATGAGGCCCAAACCATAAAATTCATAGGGTTTCCCCCTAGTTAATACTTTTACATGAAAATACTTTCATGGTTGTTTCATTGTTCTCATATTTTACTTCCTTTTATTTCAGTAATTCTCACATCAAATTTATTGTTGTTCTTTTTTTTCATTAACAAGCTTAAATTGTTTCTAAAATATATTGAATAATGGTTTTATGTAAAATTATTTGTAATTTTATATTCTAATATGGATTTTAAAAATTAGCTATGAAGGCTGATGAAATATGTTATAAGTGACTATTTTTATTTAAAAGAAAATGGAAAAAAATTAATTTTATTTATTATTTGATAAGGTGAAATTTTATAAAATTTTATACTATTTACTATTTCTATTTTCGAACTATCATTAAAATTGATCATTACATAAAATGTAAGTATGTGGAGATATAGGTGGTGGCAAACCGTAAATTTAAATTATTACACAAATATATATATTAGATATAGGATTTTGAAAGCATATAATTACTTTTAGGGGGATTTGGGCTTCATGAAGATGCAATATACTATTATTAATGGATTATTTCAATATTCAAATAAACCATTCCAAAAAATATCATACAATATTTCCTTTTATGTCCTAAAAAATCTCATAATTTTGTTACGATTTTATTTATTTATAATTCATCTTTAATGTTATGAAATGTATATATGAGATTAATTTTCTTATTCCTAATATACTTTTTAACAAATCAAACGATCCATACATCATTATTTCATCCACTAAATATTTACCCAATACAATGTTCTTAATACATGTAATCTGATATATTAAATCAGACTTTAACCACAAACCGTAATATCTAATGTCTAACCAAATATATTCCATAAGAAGATAACCATAGGAATACTGTAAAATATTAGAAAAAATATTAAAAATATATGATGTTGATCAAAATATTATCCTTATAAAATATAATGTAGTTCATAAGTCCACATTAAAAAACTGTTTACACATTCATAAAATATACTAATGACCTGAACCACTTTTAACATTATATTTTTTCTATATATCCCATAATAATCCAACAACCTAAATAATAATAATAAAATTAATCTTAGATGTCATCTGATCCCTTTCATCTTGCCCCTATAAAAATCTAATGTCATTTCTCCAAAATAATCATTTATGTTAAACCAACAGGTTACATATAAATCAACCTAATGAAGTGTATCCCAGTATATCATTAATCACATAAATGTCGAAAAATTAAAAAATATTTCAACATATATTATGTTTCACAGAATCCAATTATTATTTATCTGTTAAATCCTTTATGTAAAAAAATCATACTAACTTGGACAACAAGTAGTCTAGTTGGAGGAACCACACCACTATTGCCCTTTTTTTGTGCATTAAATCCCCATGAACATTCCAGATTAAATGTGATATCCCTAGATACAGAGGTTGTTCTATATATATAATTATAAAATTCCCATGAGAATTATGAATATCCTCAAAAATAACATGACTCATCAAATATCTTTTTCAATTGTTATGGTTTTCTATAGGATATATTTCAAAAATTTAAAAACTCTTTAATCCCAATAATCCATTATTATGTCAACCTAAACATCTTATTAACTGTAAAGGATATCAATATATATACACTAACATCCCAAAAACATAAAATAATTACACCAAAATTGACCATTTTAGTAAACATTTTCTAAACCAAAAGGTTATGTTCCCCTAAATGTATCTCAAAACATAATTAACCATGTTAAAATAAAACCACTTTAAATAGAACGAGGGGTATATATTACTAAATAAATGATGATTAACCATACAATTATCTTCCCACGAAACATTAGTTTCATAGAAATAAAAAAAATATTAATGGTTATCATTCACTATGTCATTTTCCCCAAAAAATCATATTATCAGTAAATAGTTTTTCTAGTTTCTTAGTACAAGTCAACATATGATTTAAAACAAATAAATAAAAACTATTTTTCAACTATAATTAGTTGTTTCCTGATTCTTTTGTCAATTATATTACAATAAATCTATAACATAATAATCATGTACAAATAATTAAACTCTTCAATCCTCATGCTTTAATTATTATTATTGCATAGGTCATACATTGGTTTAGGTATTAAACCTTGTATAATGACACTGAATTGGATAATAACCATATTCACACAAAAATCTATTGAACTAATAATAGTTCCATATGATTCAATTGATTACCTTCAATCATAATTTTAATATTTCATGAAAAAATAAATTATTTTCACTTATTTTATGAACATAAAAGTTTTTATCATTCCCTTGAGTGATTCTCCAGGATGTACCCCTCCACATTTCTAACATGAACAAAATTATTCCCCCATTATGATATTCTCTAATACTCATGTTCTCAAAAAAATCTATCCTTTTTTCATTAGTGAGACTAATAGTTTCTTACAGTAATATATATTTATCATATACCATAATAATATATAAGGAATAATCACAACATATTTCAGTCTAGTCATCAGCCAATTTGGTTTCTAATATTAACAATAGTTTCCATCATGCTCAATGGAAAAAAGGTTTCTCTTAGGTCAATCCATTTACTAAAACCCCAACGTATAGTATTAGAAATAATGATTATATAGGGAAACAACCTAATATTTAACTGAATAAGGATGGTAATGTTACCACATTCATTGAATTATAGCTAAAGTAAGACCTAGGGTTATGGTACCAAATATTATTTTTAAAGACTCTTCCCCATGTTTTCAATTAAACATTCTCACATACCAACTGTAAATACCTTGACAAAAATTTCCCAATGTTGTTGGTTACATTATTATATTGATATTAGATAATAAAATCACATCCCTAAGGACTGAAATGTTTTTTATTCTTTGTCAACATGGTACATATATGAAATTATCATTATATTGTAAAACACAAAACACAAAATAGTATTCCAATTAAGACCTCTGGTATTCCCCATAGAATATCCCTACATATCCATCATAAAATTATTCCTGGTATACTGTGTAATATAAAACATAAAAAGGGGTGAGATTAGACCATCAATAAGTGTAATTGTTCAATATGATCTATCATGAATAAATATAAATAACTAATATGGGTCAATATATAACAGACAAACATTAAATTTAAATAATATCTTTAGAATAATATAGGTATAATAATGGATGTTAAAATGAAACCATATAAATAAGAACATGTGATTGAAAATCATCCCTATATAATCTAACTAATGGAATAGTCTCATGGATATAAATTAATTACTGTAAAATGATGGAATCCTTAATTTTAGACATATGAAACATTCATTTTATAACAAGGAAAGAACATCTAAAAACTAATGGGTAATCCCTCTGCCAAAACCCAATCTAGTTTGTCTCCTGACACCTGCCAATGCAACGATGGTCTATAGCAGGCCCCAACTATCACTTACGAAGTCCAGTAGATTTTTCATATGAATGGTGTGAATCATCATAAATAATTAAAACATATTATAAATATTTTATGTAATTTAAATAATTTACCTAATCAACAAACATACTCATAAAAATCATGATTAATATGGCTAATTAAATACAAAAATCATATCCTGATTCACAATGATCATAAACTATCCAAAACAATATTGCAGATTGTATCACAATAGAGAATCCTTCGTAAGTAATATTATTAAATTAATGATGTTACATAGAAGTAAATATATTAAAATGATTATTGAAATAATAATTAAGAAAATATTGTTTTCACTTTTTAATCAATTATTCTTTAAATGTTGGGAAATTGTAAAAGAGAATATTTTATTTTAAAGTATCCCTATAAAAATTTAACATAATCTAAAAATAATAAATTTTTTATTGATTGTGTTAAAATTAATTCATTCCATATAATATAATAAAAACTTATTATAAAACTTTTGTATGAAAATTTTATACATATCTCTATCTGAAAATGAGAGGAAGATTCATTTTAAACCATTTATTAAAAGTTAATCATGGGTAAAAATAAATTTTTACAATCAAAAGAGTATTGTAAAAAAATAAATTTTTTTTAATGAAACTCGTTTATTGAATATAATTATTTTCCAGTTGAAAATTAAATATAAATAATCCCAAATGGTAATGAGATTATGAAATAAAACCCATAAATCTATATTGTCTTTTGATTAAATATCCCAATAAATGAAATAAAATAAAATAAAACATAAAATAAAATTATTATAAATATTTTTTGTATAAAATATATCAAATTGGTAATTGTATACTCCCCATGAAATAATTAGTATTAAATATGGAATAAGTATCCATAAAATAAAAGTGATATGATAAACCCTTACATAATTTCTAATTTCATTCATACAAGTTCATAACTAATGTATAATAAATATATATTTATTATATCTATATTCAATAACCATACTCAAATTTATATAATACCATTTAATATTTACTTATATTATTTTATTACAATTTTATTAACATTCATTTATTAAAAAGTTATTATGTGTGACAATCGATTCATTTACCTTATATGTTTTGGATCAATAGTTCATATCCTTGTAACTTTATTTTAGTTCCATGATTTCTAGAATATTTTCCGGGTTTTATAAAATATATATAATAAATATATATATAGATACATGCATAAATATAGTGATACAAAAATGAGTTACACTGTTCATTGAGATGGTAGGGCATATGTTCGCATGAATGATGTTTTCAATTTTAAATTAATGTATCAAAATTAACATAAAGAATAATTGAAATTTAAATATTCATTATTATGTAATATATATATATATATCATAGGTATTAATTAGAAACATATTTATAACCATCAAAATAAATTAGTGTTGAAAAATGAATTACACCACTACATGTAGACAATTGGCAGTTTGTAGCCATGAACATTGTTCAGTCCATATATTCGATGGAAAAGAGATAGAATATGATTGAAAGATAATCATAATAACAACTCAAAATGTATATGATAATGGATTTATTATTCTATGATTTTTATAGAACATTAATAGTAATTAAAATAATAAAAAAAATAAAATATCAATTAAATACTATTACATATTTTTTCATAGACATCCTTTAGATATATTTTTAAGGGAAAATGGCCAAATTTCTGGGAGGGAAACAACCTCTTGAATGTATTTAATTATTTTCATAAGTTGAATGTTCAATATTTTTCAGATTTATGGCTCATGATTGTGTAATGAAGTTACAGAATGGGAACCCTTTTATAATTGAGGGGAGATAAATACATGAAATTTCCTAAAATATTAAATTAGTATAAATTATTTATCATGTAAAAATTTCAACAAATTGATAAAATTAGAATATAACATGAACCTAATTATAAATATTTTCATCCAATAAATTTTGTAAAATTTTGATATTTTTTCACACATAACTTTTAGTTTCTACCCCTTTTAACTATTTAGTCTATTACAGATCTATTTAATATTTCTTTTATCTAATGGTCAATAATGTGACTATAAACTGAGACCCGACCAATAAATCAACCAATATGGGTTTCATTAAACATATCCCTTTAATTGTGACTAATATATATGTATTATTAATTTTTAATGATTCACAATATTTTATTTAAATAAAATACCAATGATATCAACTTTAAAACTATTCGTTTAGTTTGACATTATTAACATAAATAAAACAAAAGAATATGAATAAAATGAATCCAAAACTCTGTCATATATAACATATATCTATAATGGTTTTTCATAAAATTTATATAAATTATACTAAATTTATTGATAGAAGTGTAATTTATTTTTTATAGTAATTAAATAATCACTCGATCAGAGTTTTGTAAGTATTTAAAGTAATTATTTATTTAAAATATCAATAACAACAAGTATAATTAATATAAATAAGTTAGATTTAAATATATTATCTATAACCAATCATATAGTATAATTATACTTATAAAAAAATATTGTAGTTATTCAAAATAAGAGTATGAAATTTTTGACCACTCATTACATTTATTTTTTAAAATCCATAATCTAATCCAAATGGAAAAACGTTAATGTAACCAAATATTTGATTATTATATAATAAATAGATTCGTACAATAAAATTTACAAAATTTTTATGGTTATTTTATGGTCTTTATCATTTTATTTTTAACCACGATTATGTGCTTTATTGAATACATTGGTAATAAAAACTACAACTAGAACTATTCAAAATTAATAAATATAAAAGTGAAATATTTACTACATTTGATCCTAACCAGTATAAATACTTGATCTATTATTTAATATAAAATATTATTAATTAATATAAATTAATTTAGGATAAAAATGAAAAAAAACAATCGTATGTAGATATTCAGAATCTTACCTTTTCATTTCTAAAATTTTTTTAATACCAAATTTATCCCTTTAATTTATTTCAATGTAAAAATTGGGATTAAAAATTAAATAATATAACAAGTTTTTATTTTAATAAATTTTAAAATAAAATGGTTCTTTTAAAATAATGCAAATAAATATATATTTTTCATAAATAGATGTATTTTTCACTATTTAATGGAAGATAAATCTTTTTAGAATATCAAAAAATTCACAATATGAATTTTTTTAATTATTTATTCAAAAACTAATTTCCTTTTAGAAAACAAAATTCTAAGAGATGAAAAAATATATTATATTATTTTCTCAAAAAAATCAACAAATTGTTTTTAAAATTAAATACATATAATGATTTTACAATTATTGGAGTGTTTATTTCCTGAGAACTCATAAATATGTTTTCATCGAGAATGAAATATATATTTCATATTATAGTAGATTCAGTTAATAAAATATACTATAATGACAATGCTATAATTTTCGTATTAAAATAATAATAATACACGATTTGATGAATCTTGGGGTTTTGTACACACTACCAAATATATTTTTCTTTTATAATATTGTGGTATAATCACTACAAGCTATGAAAGAGATTAAATTTAATTTAAAAGAAAAATATACTAAAATCATGGTGTTCTAGAGTGAATTAACCAGTCTCCACTTTTCTTGTTATTTTTTAATACCCATGCTTTTTTATAATCCATATCCCCTCTTTCCGTTGTCAATATATAAAAAATTTAATTTATTAAAAAATGTTATTATATCAATGGTTGTAATAAAATGAAAAAAAACTATTACATGTAATAATTTTACAAATATATCCATATATTTGGTGAAATAAAATTGGATTAAATGAATAATATATTTTTAAACTTTGTAAATTCACCTGTTTTGACAATTAATTTCAACATGGAACATATAATGTTTAATAATTATAAATAATTAATAATTTTTAAAGAATGATTTGTTTTATATAATGTATCATATTATGATATAGATGTTAATTTCCATATTTTGTTGGTATCTTCTAAAGTGATGAAAATAATTTAAATTAACTTTAAAAAAACATTCTAATGAATGAATTTATGATGGCCACAAAATTGTGAAGGGATTTAGAGGAGAAACATATACCCACAAGAAGTGAAAATATTTAACCAAAAACAATTTCTTCCACATTAATCATATATGAGAACATAAAATAAATGATGAATAACTACATTTAATATATTGAGTTTAGTCTATTGATGCTTCGTGAGACAATATCGAGAGGGTTTACTTTGAAGAAATTGGAATACTCCTTCCTCTATTAGTATTGATGAGCTATAAGAATCTTCATTCACTTTGGAAGGACTAATGTCCAACCATAATTTTCTATAATCATTGTTTAATGTCTGGTGGAGAAATAATATGTAAATTCAGATTCATCCTTAGACAGTCTATAATAGAAATCATATATCAATACTGATATCATTATCCAGAAAAACCATTATATGTAATGGGTAAACTCAGATAAGTACAAAAAATTCATAAAATTTTTATAATAAAAGAAAAAATTATAAATAATCTGCAACCCTCATGTCTTCCATGATGAAATAGTTTTACCTTAATAATATAACATCCTTAAAAACTGACTAAATAAAATATAATATCATTCTAAATTTATTATGATATCTTGGTCTAGTTGAATGAGGATGAGTTAGATATTGTCCCATTATGAATATAAATAATGTTTAAAATTCCATTTTATAGTGTCCCACAAAAAGTAAGGATTTGAACAAACTATTGGCGCCAAAATATGTGTAGAGGAAAAGGAAGCAGAGTGAAAAAAATTCCAAAAAAGCTGCCTCACAAAGACCATATGTGGAACCCTTTAGTATCATGCCATTCTTGAAGCTCGGAAACACCGCGGCCGGCGGAGAGCCAAATCCCCCTTCGCTGTTATCGTGGAGAAAAGAGGTGGGAGGCTCTGTGGTTAGGACATAATTCATAGGAATCTTCGTGCCACGAAGGCAACCAAATAGACCTCCATGACTCTATCAAACATGACAGAAACCTCTGCGAGCACCGCACAGAGAACCCAAGAGAGATACATGGCGAGGATGGGATGACGGTCGACTCTTCGGCTTTGAATAAATTCACGTAATCCACAACCGATCACAGATTATGATGTGGCTTCGCACCGAGCTTCCCCTACATTGTGCCTCTCCACACAAATAAATATCGGGATCCCCTCAAGCCTAAGGGTCATACTCCCAGACCATTCTTCTTCATAGCTATCAAATCGCAAATCACATTCTGTTATGTGAATCCTTTAGAAAAATTCCATCTTTATGGTAATAGAGCATTGTGAAGTACCCTTCATTTAGCTCAAATAAAACCCCTCTTCAAGAATGGATTCCCTATGCAGAGCCCACGAGCCATCACGATGTAAGGAGATCCCAAACGGGACTTGGGTATTCTCAAACCACACATGATTCATGAAAGACCGTCCATGCACATGTAAACAAAATTCTAAGGCCTGATCACTATGCTTCATGAAGCACATTGCTTTGTAGTGCTATGCTTCGCAAGGTACCATTGATTTGTGAAGTCCTACCTCAAAGAATCCTATCCACTTCATGAAGCACCCATCATATGCACCTATAACTTATTCCTATGCTAAGACACATCACTTCGTGAAGCATTCCCCATCACGATGTACATCCCCTATATGGAGCACCAGATCTTCCCAATATCTTTTCTTGTGAATCCATTTTCTTCACAAACCGTTCTCCCATAGAACCCTCTAGGTTCATTTGAAGTAATTTCAATGTCCCTTGGGTGGTTCTTCTTATTTTTTAAATAGCATCATTCTTATTCGCTTAGGCATGCTAATGGGTATTTCTTCTTCATATAGCCACAATATCATGGGCCCCTCATTGGATCACTCCAAAGATCCCCCAACACCACGACATTGTTGATGGCTTCCCTTCCCCAAGGTGGGTGGATTCCGGTTTTGTTAGTTAGAGGGGTGCGGAGTGAACTTGCCTCTTTAGAGTTGTAGAACATCAAAATTCCAAACACCATCTTACTTAGTATAAGACATTAAAATTTGGATTCTCCCCATGAAATAAACAATGGGTTCCCCATCTCATACATTGTCCACTCCTGATATTATCCATGAGAGAGAGATATTACTCACATGGAATGATTTCCTCATTGCTGGAGTAGCCTCTGTCTGCGGGGAAGGGAATTCATCTTCATGTTAGACTCTGGCCTTTCTTGAGGGTGGAAGATTCCATGTTCCTCCTCCCTTATAAGGTGCCTAACAATAGAGGAGAGATGGGCACTGGGACCTTAATTATCCCATCCCTCACTAACTGGGTTGTGTCTCCATCAGGCCTCTATCCGAGAGTAAGTCCCAATATCCATAATCCTGGTCCTCTAACCACGCGTAATCAAATTTTTACTCTCTGGACTGATAACCACACATAATCCATTATTTGGGACTCCTTATCATGTAATCCCCACTATACTTTCTCCAGATGAGCCTTTCCCAATGTGATGGTCAAGTCCTTACTCCCTCTTATTTCTAACACCAAGAATTACTCACATGGGATTAGAGTAAGCATTGACCACGAAATCCTTCCTAAGAAGCCTTATCATGTAATCCATAAATAATTTTGAAGAACTAGGTCTTTCATCATTTCCCTGTCCCTTAATGGTACGCAGAATTTTTCCATAAGGTTCAAGTCCAACACCTACTTGTCTCGACCCCTTCACATCGGTTCACTTTCATCCCACATGACATTAAACTATTTCATCCATACTGAACTTCATGGAATTTTATCCTTTCCTCTTAGGTATGGAACATAGGATGCCTCTCTGGGGTTCATGATAAACTACCATCGGTCCCAAACACTTCACATCAGTCCCCCCTCATCCTCCATGATGATAAAATGTGTGCACCTTTTTCCCCCAAAATAATGCTAAACAATACCCATTCTAACATTGAAGGCTTTGATCCTTGTCTACGAGACAGGGTATGTAGGAAGCTTTTCTAAGGTCCAACAACAAACCAAATTATGATGTTTTATTCCCCAATAAATGGTAATTTTTTGTGTCCAACAATTGATAATAAGCTATTGTGTACCCAAATCAGTGGTAAGTCATTATGTTCCCCAATCAAAAGTAAGTCATTGGAACCCCAACTAGTGGTAATCCATTATGAACCTAAACTAGTGGTAAGCCATTGTAGTCCCCTTTTTTGGGACCCACATCTCTATTCTACCCCCAAGGCACCTGACCAACCCAGTATGGTAAACACGTGTAAGCCCAAAAATGTCGCTGCTTCGCTATCCTCTGTACTCACACTGATTTAATACCCCCTATACTAAACTACATAGACTTTGATTCATTTCCACAGGGATATGTTGGAATTCTCCCTGAGGTTCAAGCCTATCACCCATGTCTCATCCTAGTCTCTCCCTTGATCCTCTGTGTTTCGAGAAGGTCATGCCTGAACAAGGAGGATTCACTTCCTATGGTTCCCATCCAGGCATCCATTCTCACGTGTCTCCTCCTAAGGCGTCCCATCATCCCAATGAACTACAATGACACTGATTCCATGCCCTGGGGATATGTAGGAAGTCTACCCAAGGTTCAATCCCAAAACCATCGTCCTCACAACGATTCTATCTCATTATCTGTCCACTTCTATCAACCATCATTATCCATACAAATTTTTACTCAGGCTGCCACATCCCTATGATATAATGTTTCCCACATTATCAATGCTCATAACAGCAATTGAGTAAATAAACACATGATGGATTTGGAATTAGAGTACTCTCTAGGGTTTTCACCCACTTGATATACTCTTTTTAGTATTCCTTTATGTCTGATCTCTCTCGGTCAGATGTGAAACTTGCAGCACACCCTTTGTTAAACACAGGAAACTGAGAAAAACCTCATAGAGATGAATATGGAATATAATACCCCTCACATGATGTGGGATTCCTCATTCATCTATTTCCATGATAAGACCTATTATAAGGGAACAAATCCTAGACACATTAGTGTTCCAGATTCCAAACATGGCAGCGATATCCAGAGTGACTACTCCCAATACCGAATGTTACTTACCTAATTGGACCCCATGGAATGTTAGAAAGAAGCAACGTAATTAACTGGTGTCTATGAATACATGGAATAGGGAAGATCTTCATGAACAATGACTTATGTCTATTATGGAGACGCAGAATATGCGATAATTTCCAAGGAGGAATCCGCAGAAGGAGGTCCCAACATCTTGTTATCCTGTTTCGATCATGGTGAAAATGTACCTGAATTAGTGAAGGATTTCACCAACCATTGGGAATATCGATTGTGGGGAAATATTACAGCGCATCCTCCACAGATGGATGCACTCCCTGATGAAATAATCAGAAATAGAAATGGTGAACCCGATGTGATGTTCTTCTCCTAAATGTGGTGAATAATAGTGCTCAAGACATTAATGGATTATCATGTCACCAGATCTAGTTATCTAATGCCAAGTTCTACCAATAAAATTGTGGGCCTTGTGTCAAACTCACCAGAAGTAAGAGAAGTTTAATGTTGTACATACTAGTCTATGATTTTGTCACCGTGGATCCATTTTACCGAACATGGAAGATTGAATTGTTCTAGGGAATTGGATTCCACATTCATTATTTCAACAATAATGGTTGAATATCCGTGATCAGCAATAACCAAGCTATCATGATTGAAAACCAATCACCACCCACCCTCAGTCCAAGGGGTAAGGTCAATGTCAAATATAGAAATCCCATGCGGCATCATCCCTTCGATGGAATCCTCCACAACCACGGTTATTGGGCACCCACACCCCATCACGCCTTCTAAAATCATTAAGAGAAGGGTGATTAATGACAAAGATCAATGATACGAGTAATAGGGGATTATCCCAACATGGGATATGGCCTAAAATGACCTAGAGGCTTCGGTGCCTTCTCATCACTATTTCCCCCATGGGATGCTTTGGGAGACACTGCTCCCCATTTCAATGTATAATTATTTTAGGATCTTATCCCCAGAATGATTTGATGACTCCTTCCCCAAAGACAATGTGGTGAGGGATGTCTGGGAAACCCCGCTGGAATCTCGTTCTAGGGTCTCCCATGGAGGGCTCCCACCACGCCGCGTCAGCACCACCACCTAGCCGCACGGGATGTGGAGTAGGTGAGTGATGCACCTATAGCACTGGTCCTAGTCCAACAAACCCAATTCCAGTGTCATGAATAATCTGAGGAGGATGCTCGTTGAGGAGTATCAGTATCAATGACTACCGTGGCATGTGCCACCATTGGTTCATACCATAATTCCCCTATTTTGGCCGATATTGGACACCCATACGCCCAACCCAGATCAAGGCACTTTCCAACCAATGGGTAGGCTTGTTCACCTCTACTGGTCACTGACACATGTCGCATCTGTTGTGGGCCGACCTGTGGCAATGAAATCTAGTATGAAGGTCCTCCCAATACAATCACCAATGCGAGCACATGTCACCCCCACTCCGAATCCCAGTATAGAGGTCCTCCCCAAGTCTCCATCATTCCGATTGAACATTGCCGATGTGAATATATTACCCATTCGGTCAATCGTCAGCCTAGGGTCTACCCCATGTCCATAAAAAAATCGATGAAGTTCCTCCTCATCTTAGAAATCAAGGAAACAGAGGTCATACTCACTTCATCAGATCCCAATACAGAGGTCCTACCCATGATTAGTTCAACCAGTTTGAGGATACTCCTCGTACAGACGCTACCAGAGTTAATAAGCATGGAGGCCCTACCCATGCTCCTACCTGGTCCAGTGAAGGTACTACATGCTCTAGCAATTCCCACAGAGACTCCCTCTATGCTTAAGTCGTTGGACACACAGGTCCTCTCCCTACTCCATTTTACATTTTCCCAGGTGATCCTTACACCCAAACCCACCCAGGCAGATGTCCTCTCCACCAAAGCATTAATTTGGATGAAGCTCCTCCTCGAGCCAAAAATCTATCATATCTCGATGAAACATCCCAGGGTCGTAGTGAGGATCTCCAACTCCATAAAAATAATGATGATAAGATTCATACTACAATTAAACCTGTCTACTTCCCATATTATAAGGTGCAATGTGATTCGGTAATGGAAACCTCACCTCAATCCGATTTTTTAAGGGCTAGGTTGAAGAATGTGCATAATCCTCGTCCTTTTGGAATGTGATTTCCATTGAATTCCCACCACCCACAGAAAATACATCAATGAGGAGGATTATTTTTCCACTTCCCAATGAGGGTTTGTGATATCCTCCCTCTAGTCAATGAGGTCATTCTCTACCTCAAAAATTGATCACAAACAGTTATTCTAGGGACTGGTAGAGGACAAAAAACAACCTGACCCACTACCAATAACTACAGGCCCTGCCCTGGAAGCTGTGGTGTCCAGTCTATCATTCTGGGACGTGGTGTCTTAGATATTGCATTCATCATAGGACAACCCAAGAATTTGGGCATTCTTATTTAATTATCCATATTATCGACCAACAAGTCTACCATATCAGAGGTCTTCTTTAATGTCGTTATCCGTCCAGAAACTGCCTCTAGTTGATGAGTGGGGCAACAAAGGGCCATATCTACAGTCTGTGACAAGGAGCTTTTGGGACATTCTAAGAGTGTATCATTTCTCAGAGATGTTCTATCCAATTGCAACTACTAAATTCATTGCACCGAAATTGCCTACTCAACCGGAATCCACGTTCTTTTTCCAAACCCTATGGGTGATGCACTTTCATCTCTATTATTAGTGAGTGGCATTCCCCATGATTCAAGAACACTTTGAAGATATTGACCAACAATGCTGTTTGGCCAATATGGTTGTTCTTCCTCTAGATCATCACCCTGAGTCTCTAGGTCACCAAGAGACCCTTCAACAATGATGTGTTCATAGCTTTGAAGTGATCCACAAAATTATCTGGGAGGCATCCCCCATGTTCAGGTCTGTGGTTGGGGGATGTAATGCCTCAACCCCAGATAACCGGAGTCGGTGAATTATTACATAACATTGGCATGATAAAAAATGATCAAGTCTCGAAAGACCTATTAGTGTAGTAGTAATGGAAAAAATAGATATATTCATAAGTCTTACATTACATCATAAGGTAAAAAAACTACAACAACATCTTGTTTTCATATCCCATCATACTATCCCTTCAGGTCATTCATAAATTACTTCTTTACATAATGGAAAAAATAAAACATTGAAAGGGGTGAGCTCAGATGATCATTAAGGATAACAATATAGAAGAAGTTTTTATAGATAAGCATAAACACTTAAGGCAATGTATAACTAATTCAAAATCATATTAAACATGAACTCCAGTATAATATGGAAAAGATAAAATGATATAATTCCATTTACTTATTCACATGGATATTTTACTAGTCGCATAATCACATGCAATATCAATAACCACTTTCATAATGATGGAATGTATAATCCCAGACTATCATATCCACATTTTGAAGGCCTCGTGGCAAGACTACAAATAAGATTTTGTTAAGGCCTCATGCCAAAACACTAATTTGTCTCCTGAGGCCTACCGATGCATAGTGGAGCTATAGCGGGCTCCACCCGTCACTTAATAAGTCCAATTCAGTCCTCATATGAAAAGTTGAAATATAACATAAACATTCATATTAAAACTAGCATATGAAATGTCAATACTTTACCCACAAACCATGAATGGTATAAATATAGTACATCCACCATCAAACATAACTCATTCAATACAATATGGAAGATTGTTTTTTAATAGATTAACCTCAATCAAGAATAAGGAAGGATATTTACATAGATGAAAATAATCATCAAAACTATTCGAGATGAATATCACCATTTTTCTTGAAATCATGTAAAAGTCAGACTATTTGTCAAGAATCCATTTAAAATATATTTTTGAATCAAAGTATCCCATGCCTCTTTGAAACTTTGAAAATTAATTTTAATTTAAAAACATTAATGTCCATATAAATAAATCCTTCAAACCACTTTTAAAACAAGGACATTAATGAGAAATATTTAGAATAATAAATCTTTAAAACATTTTAAAATGATATTTTAGATAGAGTTCTTAACCAAAAGAGAGACACTTGAATACAAACAATTGAGGTAATCAAAAATTTATAATATCATGAGAATAAATGGATTAATGATATAATATGTAAATGTACATTATATACACCTTGTAAAAGTAAATTGGTGTATAACAACAAAAAAGTCTAAATGGAATGTAAATTGAGATGAAATATCTTATAAAGATTGTATCCTTTGGTTAAAGATAAATCAATGACATAATTATGTGTGAAAAAATATAAATACGCTCAATATGATTGGATATTCAGTTTAAATCAATTAGAGGACATTCACACATATTCTTGTAAAAACAACACCAATGAATTGGATATTTAACTCAACAAATGGAGATTGAGTTACAATTACTATTATCAAGTTCATATTGATGAATAGAGAATTTATCAATGGAGTGATTATGTGAATCAAATGTATATCCACAAAAACGTGAGTGGAAATTAAGATATAATCAAATGAATAGTTATTCCACACATAATCATGGAGTATAATAATCATTGAATAATGTGTAAATCCAAATGAGTGGAAATTTGATATTCCCTTATCGATTTTGTAACATACGAAAAATACACCCATGAATGTAGGATCAGACAATGGTGATGTAGATATGCATAAATTAATGTATATTACACAATTAATACAGTCAAAGGCAGTACACACACCATATGCAATAAATAACTGGTGAAAAATGGAAATGTCACGAAATTAAATGTGAGATAAGAAACCCCGTACGTTGTAATTTTTCCTTGGACGATGGTAGGTAAACCTCCTTTATAATGCTTAAATAATTTTTTTTGAATTATACAAATTTTTTTAAATTAATATGATATCATATATGATCTTTTAACATTGATTAGTTTGTAATATGATAGTATTATCGTCATTTCGGGTGTTAACGAATTCGTTTTCCTTTATATTATTTGTTATGCGAGACATATTTGTTATGGATGTGTTGTATCTTATTCATATCCAGAATGATATCAGGTCTCTAAATATTATTTTTATTCCTCAAATGAAATTTATTCTTGAATGGATATGATGGGGAATGAATCTCATCGCATTCGTGGAGACGGTAATCCATACTTACGCACGAGCGACAATATCATTATTTTGTTTTTAAAATAATATAAAATTGGATGATATATCATATATAAAGAATAATTATCATGTTATATTTATTATTTCCATGAATTAAACATCATTATTATACCCATCCAAATAATAATATATTGAATAACAATTACACCACGATGTGGAGATGGTAGACCGTACGTTCGCATGTATGGTGAAATGTCATTCAAAAGATGGATAGAATACTGAATATGGTTTTAACATATTTATAATAACATCACAGTATATAAAAGATACTGGATTTAGTATTTTAGAATGGAAATAACAATGAATGAAGAAGTGGAAGAAGAAAGTAACCTGAAAGAGGGTGGTGAAATCATTACCTCTTCTTTGGGTTCTTGATTTTGATTTGATCAAAAGGGATCCATAGGATGGATTTATGATCAAACTAAGGCCTCTAGGTTGAAGTGTGGGAAGTTGAGAGAATATATGGTCAGGTTTTGGCTGATCCAAAAGGCTTTTAAGGTGTGAATAATTGGTTATAAGTGGTGTCCTTTTATAAGGGGGAGGAGGGGATCTTTTGGAAAAACATAAAATATTATTTTATAATAAATTCATATTCGGTATATAATGGTTCTAAAGTGGATTATTCAAATTATAAGGTGGGTATGGGTTGAAACCCTTTCAACCAATAGATTTTAGACAGGTTTGGGTCATTATATTAACCATATCTTTTAGTTTTAACTCTTAGTTTATTAGTTTGACATTTACCATGTCACTTTGCATTTTATATTATATAGTTAATAAACATTCTATATACATCCAATAGACCCCCAAGTGGTCCATTAATAATACAACTATCAGGATATATGTCTTTTAGATGAACCTTAGATTTATAAGAATATAATATCAATTAATAATATAATATTTGTTTTAAAACTCATTTATGTTAATTTTGACACTATTTGGTATTTGATTTTTGTGAAAATCATATGAGTATGATTACTTCGAAAACTGTTAATTATATCAATCCTATCATGTCATAGTAACCTATAAAATTCGTGGAATTCATTAAAAGTGTCAAATTGTATTTATTTTGGTATTTATAATATCAATTATTTTAATATTTCACTAATAAGGTAATTACTGCATCATCATTGTGTCATAAATAAATTAAATTATTTAATGTCTAAAAATTATAAATAAAATACCATTATGTAAAAAATCTTTTTATATTTCTAAATAAAATTTATAGTAAAAAATATAACATATATAACCCTATGTAAAATTGTTTTTCTAAAAGACATAGGCTCATGTCCTTTTTGTATTTACTTTAACTTAATTAATATAAAGTGTCATTATCACTTACAATTGGATTAATGGGGTACCAAAATCGACCCAAAGATGCCCATGGTCATACTGTTATCAACCAATATGGTTAAGACCAGTTTTAGGGTAAATAATATCATTATTATATTATTTGTTTACCCTTATTTACCGGATTTACCCTTTAACCATGGTAAATAAAATATTTACTGAAATAATTTTTCAAAATGTATAAAAATAAGAGTTACCTATTTACATAATTTAGACATCCTGATTCCAAATATGGAATCCATTTTTCCAAATTCAATACACAGAAGTGGAAGAAATGAATTTAAAATTAATTCCCATTGTCAAAACAAAAAGTCTTTTTTTAAGAAATAATAACTATCAAAAGATTGACACTTGTTTATGTCTGGTTAAAATGTGAAATTATGTCCAATGACCAATATTGTCTTAAAACTTAAAACATTATTCTAAATATACTTTAAGACCACTAAAATTCATAATTTATCACTATTAATTATTTCGATTAAAATGTTGTTTTTAATTAAAATTGAGTAATTTTTACTATTCATCAAAATATGAAAGTTATCCGAAAAGTACGAAAATTTCACCGTAGGCTAATTTCGATATTCCGATTCCAAAAATGAAGTAAATTTTGAATGATAAAATGTATAAAATTTGAAAAAGTGGGTATTACTATTCATAACGGCTAGTTTTATTAGTTGTGGTGTGTGTTAGAACATGATGTTGCGTACAACACACACTACTGTATTATTCAGAGAGAAGCATACTGTGGAAGATTGGGGTGTTACATTATCCCCTCCTTAAATAAATCGTGTCCTTGAAATTTTTAAAATTGGGATTGGGAATATAATGGAATGTCCCGCATCGGAAAAAGAGTCAATAAAACTATCACATTAAATGAACGAAAGAGATGTACAATAGTCACCGGAGATAACCTATACTAGGCTTCCATGTAGAAAAACGTGGAGATTGATGAAAACTAAGTGTCAGGTTCTGATGGAGAGGGATTGAAAACATGATCAGGAGAAAGTTATCAACAAGAAGACCAAAAACTTGTTATGGGACAAACGTTCATTAGTTTCCCAGTAGGAAAAGTAAACGGACAACTTTTTTATTTTTATATTTTTAAAGTTACATTACATAAAGTTGAGGAATTCATTTCTGAGATTGACTAAAAACATAATGAGATATACTTAATTTTTATGTAAAGTTTCATTCTTTAATAAATTTATACTACTAACTCATTTTGAAATTATGAGTATTCCAGAAGACTTTGTCACACTAGAAGAGATACAATAAAATTCTTATAGAATCACATGATCCATGAAGTAAAAACTATATATTTACTTTGTCTTTAGAGATTAAGCAAAACCAAAACGGTTATTATAACATCTGATGATCCCCTGAAAGGTTATTTCATTAGAGAAAAAAACACTAATATTAATTTCAAAAATTAAACCAACAATAACCCAAAGTTAAATAATTAGCATTCAATAAAAAATTGTCCTTAAAATCCTTTAATAAAATTCAAAATAATATTTAAACTCAAAACTTAGAAGAATTTGGTTATGTAGGCTTCCACGTTAAATGGTATCTCCAAATGAAATCAATTACTCTTAAAGTCACATACATAAAAGTAATTAACCTAATCACATATTCTCTATTATAGGTTAATCATTTCCATAAATAACACAAATAACTATAAATACACAATAAAAACATAGATAAAAATCCACTATTACTCCTCAAATTAAATCACATACTGATCTGTTTTCCTTGGGCATATAGTGTTCCCAACAAAGCGAACATCTTCTAAAATAACATTTATCACTTAATCACTAAATCATTTTCCTATAGTAAGGGTATTTAATTGATAAGACATAAGATCCCAAATGAAATTATTATTGATCAATAAAATAATTTTACTGAAAATAATGGTCACAATAACCAGGGACTTCATGTAGTCCAGTGGTAGGCGATAAATCCCAATCACACTTTTGTTGTGGGTTCGATTTCCACAGCTTTGTCCGACACGATAGATTGTCACACGGTCTACGTGTTGTCCTTTTTCAAAAAAAATATTTTATAACATTACCAAAATGAGATAAATTCCTCAAAATAACCATAACATAATTTAACCACAAATGTTATCTCAGACCTTTCATTTTCTTCCCAAAATATAATAACTCGTAATTTCCTCAAACCCAATGATCATATAAAACCAAATGGTTATTTATAACGATATCCACAAGAGAAAAGATAATTCTTCCTCAAATATCATTATCACATGGCAAACTCCAGGGTTAAAAGTACAAGAGAAAATTATTCCAATGTAAACCCATCAACAAGGAGCACAAATACTTTTTAAACATTTCCCCAACCATTTATTTCCACATAGCTTCTTCATTGACCAAACAAATATCCTATAGAATAGGGCATTCACTCGGGTAATGGCCCGGTCCCCTACATTTACGGAAAATGACTGTAAATGGATTCATGGGACCATTTTTATCTTCTTCCATAGTACTCTTCATTTTTCTTTAGCAATTCTTCACTTTATATCCTTTCTTCCCGAACATAAATCATTTCTTTGTCCCATTGAGACACTTTCCTCGGTGTCTCCTTCCACATTTCCTGCATGATGGAAATTTAGGATTTCTTTCTCCATGGTCTCCACTGCTGGAGCTCTTATTATTCATCACCATTGTCTTTATTATTGAGTCTGGGAATTGGTTAATATATATAGTGTTGATCATATTTTTGGAAATTTGATTTGGCAGCAAGACGATATTTTTACACATATCAACATTCCATTTTTTGTTCATTTACATCACCATTCCCACCTTGTACATCATTATCAAAGTCACTATGACTTCCTTGGAGTCCAGCCGTTGACTAAAACTAGAAAGAATTGTGTGAGTAACAGTAGTTATAATATCATTTAGATAATATCATGTCACCATATTATCAATTTGAAACACATTAGGATTAACCAAGGTCATTTTATCTCATCTTATATATAATAAATCAAATCGGTTTGTAAAGAAAATCTAAATTATCCTAAGCATATCTACTGGGAGTGTCGTAACCAAGAGTGCAGCAAGTCCCGTTGTCGTGCAATAGTTCCCATTTGAGTCTAGCTCAAAGCGGTGTTTTCGGGTTTTACCCCTTGGTACATTTGTGCCAGAGCTGCCTCTACCTGCTCATATCCAGACAAAGATGTATTGATCGGAAAACTCACAAAATCTCTACAATACCAAAATTCTAGGAAGTTCTTCTATACTAATCCTCAAAGTCAATCATAGGGCTATGTGCTCTAATTAGTGTTTATCTAAATCTAGATCCCAAGGTTTGTACTAAACTTACTCTGATACGAACTGTAAAGACCCAAACCCAGTTACCCAGAGTCGGTGCATTATTACATTACATTGGCATGATCACAAAGGATCATGTCTCGAAAGGCCGATTAGATTAGTAGTCTTGGAAACAATAGATATATTCCTAAGTCTTACATTACATCATAAGGTAAAATAAACTAAAAAAACATCTTGTCTTCATATCCCCTCATAATATCCCTACCGGTCATTCATAAATTACTTCATCACATCCTTGGAAAAATTAACCATTGAAAGGGGTGAGCTCAGATGCTCAGTAAGGATAACAATATAACAGAATCTTTTATAGATTAGCATAATCACTTAAGTCAATTTATAACAAAAAAAAGTCTTTTAAACTTGAACTTCAGCATAATATGGAAAAGTTAAAATGAAATAATTCCATTTAATTATTCACATGGATATTCTACTAGTCTAATAATCACATGAAATATCAATAACCACTTTCATAATGATGGAATGCATAATGCCATACTATCATAACCATGTAACCAATACCTCGTGCCAAGACTACAAATAAGATTTTATCAAGGCCTCGTGCCAAGACACTAATTTGTCTCATTAGAACTAGTTATGCATCGAGGAGCTATAGCGGGCTCCACCTATCACATGATAATTTCATTGCATTCCTCATATGAAAAGTTGAAACATAACATAAACATTCTTATGCAAAACTAGCATACAAAATTGCAATACTTTACCCACAAACCATGAATGGTATAAAAATAGTACATCCACAATAAAACATAACTCATTCAATAAAATATGGAAGATTTTATTGTAATAGATTAACCATAATTGAGAATAATGAAGGATATTGACATAGATGAAAATAATTATCAAAACTATTTGAGAGAAATATCAACTTTTTTATTGAAATCATTTAAATGTTACATTATTTGTCAAGAAGCCATTTAAAATCGATTTTTGAATCAAAGTGTCCCATACCACTTTGAAACATTGAAAATAAATTTTAATTTCAAAACATTAATGTCCATATAAATAATTCCTTAAAACCACTTTTAAAACCTGGATATTAATGAGAAATATTTAGAATAAGAAATCTTTAAAACATTTTAAAATGATATTTTAGTTAGACTTCCAAAAAAAAGGAGAGACACTTGATTACAAATAATTGAGTTAATCAAACCATTATAATATCATGAGAATAAAGGGATTCATGATATACTATGTCAAAGTAAATTATATACACCTTATCAAAGTGAATTGGTGTGTAACAACAAAGAAGTCTCAATGGAATGTAAATTGAGATGAAATCTCTTATAAATACTATATCCTTAGGTTAAGGATAAATCAAAGAAATAATAATGTGTGACAAAATATAAATACACTAAATATAATTTGATATTCATTGTAAATCAATCAGTGTATATTCACACATATTCTTGTAAAAACAATATCAACGAATTTGATATTTAACTCAACAAATGGTGATTGAGTTAAAATTGCTCTTATCAAGTTCATATTGATGACTATAGAATTTATCAATGGAGTGACTATCTGTATCAAAATTATATCCACAAAAAAGGGAGTGGAAATTATGACCTAAGAAAATTCATAGTGATTCCACACATAATCATGGAGTATAATAATCATTAAAGTATGTGTAATGCAAAATGAGTGGAAATTTCAAATTCCCTTATCGATTTTGTAACATACGAAAAATACACCCATGAAAGGAGGATCATACAATTGTTATGTAGATATCCATAAATTAAGAATATTATACATTTAATACAATCGTGGGTAGTACACACACCACATGCAATAAATAAGTGGTGAACAATGGAAATCTCACGAAATTAAAAGTGAGAAAAGAAACCCCTTACATTTTACTTTTTCCTTGGTCGATGGTAGGTTAACTTCCTATATAATGCTGAAATAATTTTTATTGAATTATTTAAAAAATCATTTACATTAATATGATATCATATTTTATCTTTTATCATTGATTAGTTAATAATATCTTAGTATTATCGTCGTTTCGGGTGTTAACAGATTTTTTTCCATTATATTATTTGTTATGCAAGCCGTATTTGTTATGGATGGGATGTATCTTATTCATATACAAAATTATATAATGTCTTTTAAAATTATTTTTATTCATCAAATGAAATTTAGTCTTGAATGGATATGATGGGGAATGAATCTCATCACGTTCGTGGAGACAGTAATCTGTACGTACGCACGAGCGACAATATCATTATTTTGATATTAAAATAATATATAATTGGATGGTATATCAGATATAAAGAATAATTATCATGTTATATTTATTATTTTCCTAAATTAAACATCATTATTATACCCATACAAATAATAATATATTGAATAACAATTACACCATGGCGTGGATACGGTAGACCATACGTACGCACATATGGTGACATGTCATTCAAAGGATTGATAGAATACTGAATATGGTTGTATAATATTTATAATAAAATCACATTATATATAAGATTATAGAGTTATTATTTTAGAATGGAAATAACAAAAAAAGAAGAAGTGGAAGAAGAAAGGAACATGAAAGAGGGTGGTGAAATCATTACCTCTTCTTCAGGTTCTTCCATTTGATTTGATCAAAATGACTCGTTAGGTTGGCTTTATGAACAAAATAAGGACTCTATGTTGAATTGAGGGAAGTGGAGAGAATATTTGGTCAGGGTTTGGCCGAGCCAAAGGCTTTGAAAGGGTGAAGAGTTGGTTAGAATGGTGTCCTTTTATAAGGGGGAGGAGGGGATCTTTAGGAAAAACAAAAAGTATTATTTTATAATAAATTAATATTTGGTTTATAATGGATCCAATGTGAATTACACAAACTCTAAGGTTCTTATGGGTCTAAATCCTTTCAACAAATAGAATTTATATAGGTCTGGGTAATTATAGTAACCTTATCTTTTAGTTTTAACTCTTATTTAATTAGTTTGACATTTACCATGTCACTTTTATTATATAATATATAGTTAATAAACATACTATATACATCCAAGAGACCCCAAAGTGATACATTAATGATACACCTATCATTATAGAAGTCCATTTGCCGAACCTTAGATTTTTAGGAATAGTATATCAATTAATAATATAATATTTGTCTTAAAAACTAATTTCTTTCAATTTTGACACTATTTGGTATTTGATTTTTGTGAAACACATAACAGCATGATTACTTCTAAAAAAGTAAATTAAATCCACTATAACAAGTCATATTAACTAATAAAGTTTGTGTAATTCATTAAAAGTCACCAATGAGATTTATTGTGGTATTTATAATATCAATTATTTTAATATTTCACTAATAAGGTAATTATTTCATCATCATTGTGTCATAAATAAATTAAATTATTTAATGTATAAAAATTATAAATAAAATACCATTATGTAGAAAATCGTTTTATCTTTATAATGAATATTTATAGTAAAAAATATAACATATATAACCCTATGTAAATATTGTTTTTCTAAAAGATATATGCTTATGTCATTTTTTACTTTACTTTAACTTAATTAATATAAAGTGTCATTATCACTTACAAGTGGATAAATGGGGTCCCAAAATCGTCCCAAATATTCCCATGGTAGGACATGTAACAACCAATTGGTTAATACACGTTTTACAATAAATTAATATTATTATAATATTGTTTTTTACCCTTATTTACCAGATTTGCCCTTTAACCATGGTAAATAAAATATTTACTGAAGTAATTATTCAAAATGTCTACAAATAAGGGTTACCTATTTACATAATTTGGACATCCTGATTCAAAATATGGAATAAATTTTCTCAAATTCAAAACACAAAAGAGGAAGAAATAAATTTAAAATAAATTCCCGCAGTCAAAACAAAAATCATGTTTTTTAGAAATAATAACTATCAAATGATTGGCAATTGTTTATGTCTGGTGTAAATGTGAACTTATGTCCAATGACCAACATTGTATTAAATGGTTAAAATATATTCTAAATCTAATTTAAAACCACTCAAATTCATAATTTATCACTATTATTTATTTCAATTAAAAAAGTTGTTTTTAATTAAAATTTAGTAATTTTCATTATTCAGAAAAATATGATAGTTATCCGAAAAGTACCAAAATTTCAGACTAGGCTTATTTCGATATTCCAAATCCAAAAATGAAGTCCATTTTGAAATATAAAATGTATAAAATTTCAAAAAGTGGGTATTACTATTCATAACGGCTAGTTTTATTAGTTGTGGTGTGTGTTAGAACATGAAGTTGCATACAACACACGCTACTATATTATTCAGTGAGAAGCATACCGTGGAAGCTTGGGGTGTTACATGGGAAGTATGATGCCCTCCATTTTCGTTCAATTTAGCACCAACATAATTTTCTAGATGATATTAAAGATATTCCTCCAGATAGATTCATTGTTAATATGGATGCTCTATTGGATGAAGAGATTGAGACAGATCCCCTTGGAGACAAGATACCCTCGGGGGAGTACCACAACTATTGGATACATTGGGAAGGGTTACTCATCAGTAGAGAAATATATTGGGCCTTCCCGTTCCTAGTGTGTCATTAGCCCCCGACCGGAATCTCAATAATGGAAAAGAACCTCTTTGGGATGTAAAACCCCTTAATCTATCTAGGTTATTATCGAAGATAGATAATGATCTTGAAAATTCCATGTTGCATCAAAAGCTCACAGATCACCAAAAGATAGTTGATAAACTTCGAGTTGAACGTGTCATGGAACAACGGCTGGACTATGGTATTCCTCGGCTGGGGCAGTAGGGGCAGATACAACATTCCCCCAGCGAGTTGCCCCTAGGTGACCCAAACTATCCTACCGACATAAAAAGGATAGAATCTAGAGCTTATGGATAGAGGGTGTAGTATGTGTCACTAAATCCACCTGTGCAGTGTGATATTCCTCAAGACTCAGCTCAGGTTTACCCAACCACTTCGCAAGTCATCCCACTAGCCACTCCACTAGCTGTTGGGAATTATTATCATGTTGAAGAACCTTTCAATGCATTTTTGGTCAGCGAACCTTTTCAATACAGATATACCCACCCAGATGATGCAATAGTGTCACTCATTCCTCGCCTCGTGGCATTGTAAAATCGACCGGTGGCAGTCACAGCTGATGGAAAGAAATATCATGCATGAGTGGATGATATTCCAGCACCCCCAGGTTTTCGAAATACTACTCGTTTCCCTATTAATGGGATTGGAGAGCCGTTGTGGCACCTAGCCCATTTCACCTCAAGTTGAGAACCCACACTGGTATGTTTGGTGCAATAAGAGGCTAGCAAACTATGGTGTTTCATATAGACATTGGAAGGGCCTATATTTGTCTAGTATATCCACCTACACATTGGGTCGGTCAATAGATGGAAAGATATCAATAGACAGTTCCATTTACAGTTCAGCTCTACCACCAGGAAGACGAGTATTGCAGGCATCTTCAAGTGAAATCAGAGGCCTGACAAGCACATCACGAATAATTTATCCCAATTAAAATGACATAACTATGCCAGGGATATGCCATTTACTTTGGAAACGCTGGTGACAATGTGGTGGGGGGAATTTTTGAACTAAAATGGTCACCTATCTCATTACTCAGAATTACCCAAGGGGATTCTGAGACTTCTCTGATAAGGCCCAGCATCTAGAGAAAACTTGCAGATGACCAATTAGGTAAGTATGTTGCCTCCTGGAATTCTTGCAAGAAGGAATTATAGGGATGAGCCCACCATGTTGGCCAAAATAAAAGCCCCTAGTTAGCTATAGTTGTTACTAGTGGATCCACATCGAATGCCTCACAGGGGTCCTCATCTTGAGGTGAAGCCTCCGGCCCAGTATTGACCACCACAGAAATGGAAGGCACCCCACGTAACACGCCACCACCACATAGGCAAGATAATAGGCTTACACTACCTTGACAGGCTCCTCCATTCACTCGTCTAGTCTATGCTCCTATAGCCCCTTTCCCAGATAGAATAAATTGGACAAACTCATTCAATGAGGCTTGGATCCCAGATTATTTTCAGTTTGCCTTGGGACATGGGATTCTACAGTTTCCTGAATGCTGGAGGCCCGAATTGGTGGATCTCACTGATCACCCTGATTACTAACCTTTTCACCAGATCTTGTGGAACACCCTTAAATAGTGTGGTGTGTTTAACAACTCAATTCAAGACTAGGATGATAACAACATAGTTCGGTTCGGCTCAGCCCAATAATAGGTGGAATGTGTATTCATGAAGCCAGATAGTGGCAGTGACAGTGAAGGTTAGTGTCATCAGGTTCCTAACCACATGTCTCAAAAGAATGACGACTGGATTTCTCATTAGGTAGTCACACGTGGTCTTGGTATTATCTGTGCGTGTCAAAATCATCATGATCCTCTAGAAGATGCCACATCACCCATAACCACTCCCTCTACATTGGCATCTTAGCATCCAACTTATAAGAAGATCAAGCATCTGCGACACAACAGATATCAATGTCCCACATAGATGTCGTCATCATCCTACACTCCTGAAGAATTCATGCCCTCAATGATGGAGGTAACCCTTAGAATCCATCTAGATGTAGAATATTATTCATGTGACTATCAAGGGTATGCTCAGTTTACACCATGGAGCTGGTAAACCACTATATGATTCTTGACGACAAAGAGTGCCCGACAATCCTCTCAACGTCCCTAGTTGTCACCAAGTCAACAAATCTGTGGATATATCGGTCATGAGAGTTATTCAGTCAGTACTTCTAGCATACATTTGAATTCCACTAATACTAGACAACATGCCTAGTGCAGAGCATAGCATGCTCAACCTTCTCATCTGGTGTCATCAGGTCAGCCTTCATCGCCGTTTATGTTACATGATCCGGAAGAACTGTGACGACCGTGCCATGATCAACCACACTCTTTTACAGACATAACCCAGTCATCTATCCAAACTCTGGTAGTAACACAACAAGAACATTGACTAGTATGTAGTGTGACCTTCCCAACACCTGTCAGCCATTGGTTCAGCCCAAAGGGTCCTCATACCCCCTACCGCAGGATGACCTTCTATAAGAAAAAGTTCACACATGTCACAAAAGTATGATATCTTTAAAAATACTTCCATCACTCCTTCAGGTATCTCTATCATTTAAGATTTTCTCTTATAGGTGGATATGTGTGAAGCCCTCACTGAAGCATTAATAAATACGCTCCAGTTTGAGACAGAGGTTATGGATATTGAAGCCTTCCATGTTGAGGCTGTCGATCATGCCGAATGTCAGGAAATTATCTATTTATTTGGAGTAGTGGAACGCAATCCCATACAGAGGCACATTGATCAACTTTACATCACTAACCACTTCAATGGAATGGAGGTACATTGTTGTCTTGTGGACACAGGCTCTGGAATTAACCTAATCCTGACCCAGACACTCCATAAAATGGGTTTTTCTGTGGATAATCCAAGTCCCTCTGAAAATAAAATTCAAGGTTATGATAGGATTGAACCAACACCGGTTGGGAAGATTCAAATGGAGACCTAGTTCAGTGGTCTGGTAGCCAGCACCGAGTTTATGTGTGTCTCACAGGACACCGCTTACAACCTGTTAATGGGTAGGCCCTGTATTCACCTATATGTGGCGGCCCCTTCATCGTACCATCACTGCCTTAAGCTCTCCCATAATAGTCGAGTGCGCGTGATCTCGGGTGACAAGTCTCCCTTTTCCACTTGTGAATCCACCTACCAGGATATCGGCTATTACAAGAGCAAGGACAAGCATATTCCTACTAATGAGGTTGAGCACGCTACAGCAGCAACCGACCTATGGACGGTCCTAGATGATGCATCCATTTTTTGAACCCATCGATTGGAGGCTATGACCTAGGATCTCAGAAAATGATTTTTTGTATCTATAAAATGGGGGAATAACATTCCCAAGTCCATGGGATGCGGAAAGATATACTCATATTCCTATACAAGTTAGGATTGGGTAATCACAGAACCCCCTAGTCTAATAAGGTATCAGGATGTTCGCCCCATGGAAATGAAAATACATCATAAATTCTTGTTTTGATGGGATAGGATAAACTGGAATAGGCTGATGAACAACTATTTTATTGATATCATTATCTGTGTCCCCTTGGGCCATAGACCAGATGGTATCAGATCAAAATCTTTCATCGCTATGGTTTCAGCAGTACATGAGTCCCCTGGTGCAGTGTCTACCATCGTTTAGGCTGGCACTAGTTTCCTATAAGGATCTATTGATTCAGTGGAATCCCCTCCCACTGACGGTAGCTTCTCCACATTTGAAGAAGAGGATTTAAAAAATTTCCCTATTGAATTTGAAGATGGTGTCTCTACCATGACTTATGAATTGGTACAGGTGAACCCTAGTAACGAGATGATTCTAAAACCCACATTGATCTGCATTGTAATGCCTATCAAAGAGAAACAATGATACATTGACATCCGGAAGAAAAATAATGATGTATTTTTCTGGAGTTATGAAGAAGTTATAGGACTAGATCCTCATGTCGTTGTCCACTACATTGGTCTTCAGGAAAATCACCATAGGTTGAAAAAGCCTCCCATAAAGATACACCCTTCTCAGGGTGATATGGTAGAGGCGGAAGGTGATAAGCTCATCAAATCCAATTTCATCAAAGAGGTCCAGTGCCCTATATGGTTATCCAACATTGTTTCTGTTAGGAATAATAATAGATAGATCAGATTCTGCTTCAAATTCCGGGATCTCAACCGTAATTGTCTGAAGGACGATTTCCCACTTATCATGACTAAGTTGTTTATTGATGCCACTACTAGGTTTTAGGCCCTCTCCATTATGGATGGGTATTCTATAAATAACCAAATTTGAATGGCCCCCAATGAAGAAGATACTACAGCCTTTGAGGCATGACAAGTTACTTTTTTCTACCAGTTAATTCCCTTCGGTCTAAGAAATGAATGTTCCACTTGTCAGCATGCCATGAATTGTATATTTAAGTTGATTTTCAAGAAATTGGTACAATGATATATTGAAAACATGGTGTTCAAATCATTCCAGGGTTATGAAAATCAGAAAGACCTTTAGAATTTATTTTTTTTCCTTCGTTCCTTCCATCTGAAGATGAACCCATTGTAGTGTGACTTTAGGAACACCTTAGAAAATTTCTCGGCTACATTGTCATGTATAGGGGTATCGAGATCAATCCAGAGAATATTAACGCCATAATTTAGATGTCTACTCCCAGACAAATTCGAGAATTGTGAGGAATTCATGGACACTTGGCCAAAATATGCCGATTCATCGAAAATTGGGATGGAAATTATAAACCCTTTTCTCAGCTCATGAATAAATGAACATTATATCAGAGGGTTGTGGAATGTGAGACTGCTTTCGAGGAAATCAAAATGTATCTACTATAGCCTCTGGTCCTAATTCAACCCATTTCTAGAAAGCAGCTAGTCCATCGTGTTACCTCCCTTGAATAATCTCTCCGAACCCTTCTCACCCATTAGAACAATAAGATAATAGATAATAGTCTATACTACCTCAGCCACATGCTCTTTGATATGGAGATCAGATACTCACCTATCAATAATATCTCTTTTGTGGTGGTATTAGCATTGTATAAATTGCGACAGTACATGCAGCACCATGAGATACTACTAGTTTATTGAGTGGATCCATTGAAGTACATCCCGAACCGCCCCATTTTGATTGGTCATCTAGTTCATTGGGAGATCCACCAACTATTTGACAATAGGGTTGTCCCCAAAAAGGCCATCAAGGGATAGAAATTGGTAGGATTTTGTTCTACCCATCAAACTCTTGCATACCAGTCTATGGATCTTGATCTTCTTGTTGAGGAAATCCTCTCGGTAGACCGATCCATTACACATCGGAAAATCCACTTTGATGGTGCTTCTTGAAGTCATACTGGTAGAAGACTTAGTGATATGAGACTCAATATGGTGGGCTTGGGTATCATCTTAATCACACTAGTACAATATGTTCTTCCATATTCATTCATATTGTCAGAAGGATCTACCAACAATGGGGTGGATTACTAAGTTCTCGTCACATTCCTTAATCTGGCCCACAAGATTGGTGTTACCCACTATCATGTGAAAGAGGACTCCAAAATAGTCATCAAATAGAACAATGGCGACTATGTGTTCTAGAAGCCAGAAATCATACCACTGTTAGAACATACACACCTCTTGATGGCCTAGTTCCAATCTCGAGCAGAAGTGATTCAGGTCCCTTATTCCAATAATAGTTGAGCTGATGCCTTGTCCATCCAAGCTGCATCGCTTGCAGAGCCTGATCATGATGATTTTTTTATCCAGGTGGAAAACCAGAGTATCATTTCCCCTGTCAGTACAGACGATGAGGATAGCCCGAATCTAAGCCACCTTACCACTAATTCTTCTAAACTAAGGTCCCTAGGTCCCCATGATGCAGTTTTGGAAGTCAATCTAGACTAGAGAAACCACTTTATCGAGTTCCTATGATAAGGTCGTCTCTTGTCATACCGAGTCGAGTGCGAGTGAATCTGACGTCGCGCATTGTAGTTTACCCTCCAGTGTGACCCCGACCTTGAGAAGATCCTATACAAATGTAGGTTTGATGGAGTCCTCCTCCATTTCATTCACGTATTTGAGATTCCTCAGGTCATGTTGGAGGTTCATCTGGGTTCTTGTGGGGCTCATCAGACATGGCCTAATTTATGTCACTAGATCCAGACACTGGGGTATTTCTATCCCTCCATGTTTTGTAATTGTATCGAGTCTTCCAAGCAGTGAAATGCATTCCAAGTCCATAATATTTTGGTGCATCGACTACCAGAACTTATTTACACTACCATGTAATCTTGGACCTTTGCGATCTGGGGAATTAATAGTGGGACTATATCCACCACCGACTGCTCTCCAGTGCAGGTTCGTCCTGACTACTACGGATTTCATTTCTTAGTAGGCAGATTCAGTTCCACTCAACGAGGTCAAGGACCATTATATCATTGAATTTTTGAGTTCCAACATCATCTAACAATTTGGAGTCCCTCACACCGTCCTCACCAATAACGGTACCAACTTTCGGCTAGATGAGTTGAAAAATTGTATGCCAAGTACTACATCCATTCTAACCATAACTTCTGCTATCATGCGTAGGAATATGGGAAGATCTAGGCATTCAACAAAACCATTTCTAAAATTATAAAGATGATGGTCGGTAATAACATGAAAAGATAGGCGACAAACTCTCTAATTACCTAAAGGATTAACGAATGATGACTCTCAATTCCACCCACGTGAACCCATAGTCCCTAGTTTATGGAACAAAGACCATCCTACTAATAAAAATTCAATTTCTTTAACTATGCTCAACTATCTACGATAAACAAGCACTAGATATTGTAGATGTAATCCTTATAAAAGAATTTTTAGTGCACTAAGAGAACATGATTCGTTCCCTACATAATCTGGAAAGGAATCAATACATGATAGCCATATATTTCAACAAGATGTTTTACCTCCGCTCATTCATGGAAGGTGACATGGTGTTGGTGCTATGAATGTGAATGATACCTTATAGGAAACCACCCAAATTGGACCCCAAATGGGATGTACCTTAGATCATTCACAGAGTTTACCCCAATGGTGCATACTTCCAGGTTAACGTGGATGGTGAGAATATAACTCCTCCCACTAATGCCAAATTCCCCAAGCGGTACTTTTCCAGAGTATGGCACTATCCCACGTGACCTAAGACTGTTACGTCCTACATGACATTAAAATAATTTTTCATCCTGCATGACATTTAACTGTATGTCTTCCCACATTATGTTAATCTTTATCTAGTTCTACATGACCATAAATTATTCCGTCTTGGCCTCATGACATTTCAATGCATGATCATTCCGATCTGAAGGACATAAAAACTACTCATCCATCATCTCAAAAGATTTTAAACTACATCCTCACGAACTACGAATGGTTGGAATCCCATCCTCATGGGATATGTAAGAATTCTCAAATGCCTTGTCTTAGAGTCCATCCTCAATATATTTTCTTTGACTACCCCCTCAGTGTAGTTCTCTGGGAGGATATTGCATGCTTTAGTGTAGTCTTCTCTGGCCCCTAATCTTGTCAGGAATACGATGATCGCACCATATGCCCCTCCAATTTATTCTATCCTACCATATTATCACCGCATATTGTTAAACTGTATTTTCCTTTCAGAACTACATATGGCTTGATTCCCTTCCTCATAGGATACATAGGGAGGCTAGAAATTTCATCTGTAAGCCCAACCCCAAACTTTATGATCTTCCCATGGGTTGAAACACATGGTGTTGTGCGATATGTTTCCCTCTTTCACATCGTGTTCATCATGGCGTCACCATGTATCTCTCTCACTCGATATCTCAACCTCTTTAGTTGTCCTTCATGATTTCAAATGGCATAATCAAATTCATGCATCACAAATTCTCTTTATTTGGGTCTTCATCATATTTCACATCCAAAATGAACCCCGTATGGCATGGATGCTTGGCCTTAGGGGTTACCGACAATTTTGGTCTAGTGGCCTCAAGGATATCAATCGAAAAATTGACACCAGTACCACATTGTGAATATGATCTATAGTTGACCCTCATTTATTGTTCCCAATCCAGGCCACACAATGAGGATTATGTGTTTCAAACATGGTCAACAGTCGTCCTCCAGTGTTGTCACCACCCCTATATTTACCAAATATTTGGTGAAGTGATTCATTTTTCCTATTATCCATTCACCCATCAGTCCTCCTTGTGCAGTAGTGTTAGTCTAGTTGGGGTTGACTGTACCTGAATTCCTTCCCTCATTGTCTTATCCTTATATGGTGGGTAGATCCTGATCATATTCCTTATTTCCCACACCTATCATTTATCGCGTGGGCTTAGGATATTTGGTAAGGAAATACCCGCATAAAGGGTCATGTATCTATGGTCCGAGCCCTATGACCATAAACTAAGATAACCATTTTCCTCACCGCAAGACGTTAGATAATGAACTGGCTGGGACATCCTATCATAGATCCCTTTACCTATTCGCCCCCCTGTCCCATATTCTCATATAGGATTGTATGTTGTGTTATGGGCTTATGTCCTCATTCACGTCTAGTTATTCACTATGTTGTACACATTCCTCGTCAAGATACATTTCCCCTATCTTGGTCCATGCCACAAGATGTAAAACTGAACAACATCTTCAAGAACTACAGGTGGCTTGATGCCCATCCTCATGGGATACATAGTTTCACGAGGACATTTAGACATCGGGTCCATCCTTTTTTCGTAGAACCATCTTAACCATTTTGGCCCCATGTCCTACGTTCCTCAGGAGGAGGTATATGGTGTGTTTTGGAATCCATGTCCTCATCCACATCGAGGTATTTGAAGCATCCATGAAACTTACCTATCCCACTTGAGAGCTCTTCCTTCTGCTATTCTACACTCATCTTTTTTAAGTCATATCCACTTCCGTTGGCCCGCTCGACCCTCTTTTATAGTTCACCAAAGTGGCCCAGTGTACCCTAGTTTTGAACCTAGAATGATGGATTCCACATTGAAATGTTTTCTCCTATTTCCATGATTCATGTTTCCCTTCTCTTGGGATTTCATCATCTTTCTCTTTTGAAAGGTCCCCCAAATGGAATGGATGCTAGGCCATAGTGCTCTCCTACTACCTTGGGCTAACTTCCCTAAGAATTTCGAACAGAAAATCGATACAAATCCCACGTTGTTAATATGTGTAGCTATTGAAGCTCATTTATTATTCTCATTATATGTTACACTATATAGATTCTCTGTTTCGAACATGGTCAACAGTTATCCTCCATTGTCACACCTCGCCCATCAATCCCTAAATATTGGTTGCATGATTTAAAACATCTTACACTCCATGATGTTCAAGTGGAATGTCGACATTCATAGTGATATCCCTCAGTTCATGTTTTCACATTAAAAGGACAAATCCATTGTAAGGTGTCATTCAGGGCTCCGCACCGATTTACCCTATTCAGGTATTTCATTTGTTGAAAGGACCTTTCCACCCTTGTATCCCACTTTGAGCATAGATCATGTGGTCATAAGGATTTGGTCATGGTTTTCTCCCGTTTGGAAGAGTCTCACATCTCTATGGTTCGATATATAATACCTTAAGAAAAGATATTTGTACAAACTTACCTTAAGGTGTATGAACCACATCCCCTTGACCTATATATGTCTTGATTCCTTTCCTCATTTGATATGTAGGAATGTCCAAAAATCATTTCTTCAGGTCCATTTCAATTTTCCCTTATTGTCTCTTCTATTCAGCCTTTTGGCATGGAATTTCATTGGATTTCATGGTGTGGTGTGGTATTACATCCTTATTCACATTAGGTTTTCAATATTCTCACCTCGTACACCCCTTCTAAGAGCTAGTGTCTCCCGAATCTTGTCCCACATGATGTTAAAATGCACTCTCTGAACTAAGTGTGGCTTGATTCCTATAGTCATGGGTTACATAAGAATACCTTGACTTTTCATCCAGGGTCCAGGCCCATATTCTATGACCTTTTCTGGCCCCTCTTCATGAGGTTTCTTTCTCAGAATCTCACATGATATGGTGTAGACCTTGTCAACATTCACATCAGGTATGATGTATCACCCCATGGGTATTCACCCCTAAAACCCCATTTCTTATATTTGTTACTATGCCATATAACACTGAACTCTGTTTCCTGGTCCCATATTTATTTAAACTATTATATATATATGTTGTAGGATGTTAAAATATAGGTTTTGGTCCAAACATATGACCTTAAAATATATGACATTATCGCCTTTGCAACACTATGAAAATTGACACGGCATTGTGATTTCATATCTCGAGGGGACAACGGGTTGGGTAACAGTTATCCACCATACCATTTGTTGAGTCCAACATATGGCTTGATTCCAAGAGTGAAACTTGGATTTTCCATCCTAGGTTTTTTTCTTAAAAAACACATTTATCCTGCATATATAACAAGATGAATCAAATACCACTCCTTTTGGTGTTTGGTGAAGACCCACATGACAATATTTTCCCTGGAATCGGTACCCTACCACACCAGTTATATTTCTACTTATGGCTTGATCCACATTATAATGGTGTATATAGGAATGCCTGGGCACTTGGCCTAGGGCCCACCCCAACATTCATTTTCTGTCCCTTGACCTAAAATCTCCCTAGGGAGAACATGTTGTCATATGGACACATACAGTCCCCATTCAATTTCGGGGTTTTCAATTAATGAATCATGCGCCTTTTTAACCCATTCTATATATGGTCCAAGCTCTAAGACCATTAAACTAATATCCGACCATCCATTTCACAGGACACAAAATGGCATGACATTTTCCATAACTATGTGCGGCTTTATTCCCATCTACAAGGGATATGTAGGAACAACCAGAAATTCCTTCTTCACAATCCACCCCAAGAATCATGAATTATGCCTATTATTTGTCCCCTTGTCCAAAAGTCCTTGGGATGCATGTGGTGTGGCGAGCACCTTTGGGGTTCTCATTGGCATTAGGATTTAAGACAACCACATCAGGATTCTTCGTTTTCTATTCCCAACATGGTCCGAGTTCTATGACCCTAAAATAATATCTCCCTATGGGGATTATACATCGGTTTTGACTACAACTCCACCCTGCGAGCATTTCATTCAACTAGGTCCATTCTTAATGTTCCACTATATGACCTTACGATAGTAGAATGCAACCCCATTACTGTTCTCCATGAAAAGGGTTTCAATGTTCTCTATATGAAACGTCTTATTGGAGTACTCAAATGAATTGTAGAAAAGAACCCTATGTGTGGAGTTTTCACATGAAAATTACTTCAATTTTTTTCCACACATAACGATAACTTCATTCGGATCATCCCCCTCTTACAACTCTGAATGGACCCCCTATACGGTTTGGTCTCATGCCACATTGGCTTACCTACCCTCTTTTGAAAAAACCTAGGAATATCCCTGATGAAATTTTGCAACATGTCCCATGTTTTGAATATGGTCAGTGGTCGACCCTCATATATCTGTACCCATTCCATTATAATGAGAAACAGATGCAGTCTTAGAACATGTTCAATAAATATCCTTTATTTTCCCGCCACCATCATTGTGATCCAGATTTCAGGAACCATGATTCACTTTTTTCCACTCCCTTATGTTCATGTGGAATTCAAACACACTCAATTTTTCACCAATATGCATTAAAAATCCCCACCACTACTCCTTGTTTCCCAAAAAAACACAAATCTTGATGGATTAGTGAATTTGGTAGGTCATGTACTGATGCATCAGAACCACACATGTCTTTCATTTTTCATGATGTGCAACTACACTCAAAATAATGTATTTCTAGATTACCATCTTGATGGGGTATGTAGGAATGCTCAGACACTTTTTTTGGGCCTAACACAAATTTCACCATATGTGATCCTCATAATTATGATTTCTGAGATGATCGTGCAGTTTGGCATGGAATGTTCATGGTCCACATTCATGTCGGGATATGAACTACACCGCATGTTTTATTTCAAGGTAACTGTGTCTTATACACATGACATTAAACTTATTTTATTCCATGGACAAGTTCAGGATTCCCTGTGACAAATATGATATGTGTCATCTTTCTCACCAGAGAGAATTTCCCCCTTCTATATTGGTTTTAAAACACGCTTTGTTCAAGAACTATATTTGGCATGATTATCTCCCTTATATGATATGTTTTAATGCCTAGGCATTTCTCCTTGGGCCCAACCCTAGGGTCATTAGCCCTTCTGGCCTCTCGGCCTTGATCACAGTCCTGTGCCATTGACCTTAAACTAGGATCCTACAGTCCATGTAACATGAATTTAAACTGTTATCCTTGGTCTAGGAAGTATGAACTTAAAACTATGTGGAATGTACTGGTCATACGAAGATAAACTAGTCCATTCATTGTCTACATCGGTATGATGTAAAACAGCAAGGCATTCCGGGTCCTTTCCAGGGAGTTCCTATCTCGAAATAGGTATGATCCCTGATCATACTGATGCACCCACCTAATGTGTTTCCACCACAGTGGCATAATTTCAAGAGTGTTGGACTCCATTTGAACCATCCATCACTCCAACCCCCACGCTTTGCATACCCTTTATTTGGAACATCTTCCTCCTTCACGTCTAAAGGAACCCCCTAATTGTATGGATTCACGTCTTATGGCTTGCCTACTATCTTGGGACAACGTTCAAGAAGACTAATTGATAGATTCTTGAGTTAGGCCTCATATTTGAAACATGGTCCACAATCAACCCTTTTTTATCCCCATTTCAAAATAAAACAATAATTATTTAGTGTTTCAAACAAGATAAACATATGTCCTTCATTTTCATGCCATCCCTAATGTGTTTAGAATTTTGGGAATTGTTGTTGACACATTCCACTCCCCTCATTTAATATTGATTCTATTGCCCCTAGCATTATCCCCTTCAAGCACTATAGTGCACATTGGTATAGGAAAGTAAGCATTCTATGAAGCCTTTTTCACCCGCTATGACACCTCCCTCTCCTAGGATTCCCCCAATGTTGGTCAATGAATCATTATGATCCCATCACACCTTCCTTTTTTACCAATATCATACAGGTGAATGACCTCCTATTATATCGTGTTTCAAGCAACAAGCATGGATCACATGGGATTAGAGATTTATTCAAATATTTCTTTAATGTGAACGAGATACAATGCTATAAAAATCTGTCATTTTCCTCATATATTTCCTCATAACGTGCTCCACCTCTCCCTCCTTTTTCTCATTGGACCCCATTCATAGGGGGGGATTTTTTGGTATTGGAAAAAGAATCTACAATATATTCCTAATGCTTCCAAACATGATCCTAAGTCGTAGAGAAATATTAATTCTTCTATTTTAATGGTCATAGATCCCGAATGGAGTTAAAAATTAGGGGTGATGGACATTCAAAGATGTCATGACAAACTTGTTTGTGATGCCCATCCGCGAAGCTCCCTCCATGATCAGAGAGCCAAGGGATCTTGTCCAGAGCCCCTGTGAGTGTCCTGAAGGCCTAGAAATTAACCTCCACGACTACTTGAAACATGAGGGAACATGACATGAGCCTCTGCATGCACCGTGATGGTCGACTCCTTGATTACGATGAACTTGAGGGAACTACCTCTCGTTGTGGAGCAAGATTTCGTTCACGATGTTATTTTCACTTCTTAGTGCACATTTGTTCTTCATGGTGTGCTCTGATGACAACCATCTCCTATAAATATCTCACACACCACCTTCATAAGGATAGTTACACCACCCCTTGGGTGGTCGATCTACGATTCTGTAGAGATCCCAAGCACCAAGAGGTGATGCCCAAAGCAAAGGGCTCTACCCTTTGTAAGTTAGAGAGATCTTTCAGGTTCCTCGAGGCTCTGTGAAGCCCCCTCACTTTATTCAGAGACCCAACATGAAAATTGGAGTGCCACACCATGAACCCTTCAGGTCGGGATCTCAGCATTTTCCATTGATCCATTTTACACACACACCTTCGTCCAACAAAATATTCTGATTTGAGATACTCCACCACACTCTATGAAACACCTTCAGTCATCAAATTTTTCTTGGTCCATTTCTCATGTATGGAGTTTAGATTGTCCTAATAAATTCCATGAGCACCATGAGTCGACCAATTCCTCTTGAAACACACCCAAACCCCATCACCTCATTTCTATTTCCTGTTGAACCAGAGAGGGCAACTCTTGTGTAAGTCCCAATAATATCCATTTCTAGGTGCCTTAGGCCTCATAGTCCTATCTATATGACTATAAACTATATTACGCCCTATATAAAAAATATAGGATAACTCATTCTCCATAAAATACATGACATATGTTCCAAGCATAAGATAGCAATATTCATATCTATATGACTTTGAACTGTAGTACTCCATATATGACAAACATAGGATGCCTATTGATCCAAACATGAGATACCATATAAAACAAGAATAATATTCCAATAATACTCTCTAAATAAATATACTCTGTAGTACTTCCTATGGAAAAAACATAGTATTCCACTAGATCCAAAAAATGGATGCTTTCTGCACTAAGAATAAGAATCCTATTGTCCTCACTAGGAGACTTTAAACTACAGTATTCTTAGTAATTCAATAATAGGATTCCAGTTTTTCCAAATAAGAGATGGATTATATGACAATCATAAGATACATTATTCCATGATCATAGTGGAATAATTTCATGAGATTTGGAACCCATTAAAATATCCCTCACTCAACCTCATGATGGAAATTTTCGAATAATAGCCTAGTCCCATGCCTCCTAGATCACCTACCATTCTGGGCCAACACCACAGAACACTTCTGATGACACATCGAGTCAGGTATTATGTTTTCAACACAATCAATATTCAGCAGTCATTTGTTTTTCCCATTTTCAGGATAACTCGATATGGATGTTATGTTTCGAATAAGGTCAATAGTTATACTCCATCATCACGCCACCCTCACCATATCCCAAATTTCGGGAACATGATTCACAGTTTTCATCACCCTTTGTTAAGAATCATTCCAATGCACTTGGTGTTGTACTGCTTGTGAACTAGTGCATAAGGGTACTCCACAATTATATGCCTGATCCCACTAGTGATTTGGGATGCTCTCATGTCCATACATGAGGATGAAATTATGGTCATCATCAATGCATAAGCCTAATACACTGTTGTCGATCCTTAGTGGCACCCGGGCATCTTCCATGAATAATCCTCGTCCATAATTGGTGCTCCATAGCGGCATCTTGGTAGCGTCCACTAATAATCCCCATCCTCCAGTTCCATTCCTTAGTGGCACCTAGGCATCATCAATGCATAATCCCCATCCACCGTTTCCACTACATAGCGACACCCAAGAAGCATACTTGTGTATTCCCCATTCACCATACATTGTGGCCGCACCTCTGCACCATTATTGTTAGGTCTGGGTTTTTATCTTATTTCTCAAACCAAGCATGAATCATATTTTCTTATATAAGCATTGACCATGGAATCCCATGTGATGCCTTAGCATGTAATCCCCAAACCATCATGGACTATGTGGATATTAATCCTTTCCCTTTCGAAGAAGGGTACGTAGGAATCCTTGCTATGGTTCATGCCCAAAACCTATTTTTCTTAACCCTTTCACATTGGTTCACCTTCATCCCGCAAAATGTTAAACTGTATCCCCCGTACCAAAAAACGTGGACTTTGATCCTTGCCCCTATCTGAGAAACATACGTAGGAATCCTCTCTGAGGTTCAATCCCAACACCCATCGGTCCCGACCAATTTGCATTAGATCACCTTAGTCTACATTATGTTAAAAAAAATTTCTAAAATATATGGACGTTGATCTTTGTATCCTATGAAATGTACATAGGAAGTATCCCTGATGTTAATTCCCAACACGTACTTGTACGAACCCCTTAACATCGGTTCACCTTCATCCCGCATGACGATAAAATATATCCACCATTCTGAACTATGTGTACATTAATCCTTGTATCCTAGGCACGGTATGATTGAATCCTCCATGAGGTTTAGGACCACAACCCAGTGGTGTTGACCACTTCACATTGGTCCACCCACATCCTGCATGACGTTAATTTATACACCCCATTTTCCCTCCCACATGACATTAATTTATACCCTTTCGAACTACGTAGTCTTTGATCCTTGTCTCCTAAATAAGGTACATAGGAAGCCTCCCTGAGGTCCAATCCCAATCCAAAGTAAACCGTTGGAATCCTAATCGACGGTGACGTAGTATGAACCCCTGTCAGTAATAACCCATTCAATCCCCATCAGTGGTAAACCACTAGATTCCCAATTGATGGTAAGCCATTGTAAACCCCCTTAAGTGGTAATCCATTTTCAACCCCGACTAGTGGAAATCCATTATAATCTCATTTGGAAGTAATCCATTGTGAACCCCAGCATGTGGTAAACCGTTATCATGCTAAAATAGTGGTAATCCGTTTTATCCCACAATCGATGGTAAGTTGTTGTAGTCTCTTTTGCAAGGACCCACATCACTGGTCCGCCCCACGTGGTTCCAAACCAACCAAGGTTACTAACCCCGCATAATCCACTGTATATTGTTTGGATGTTGCCCTATGTGCACCCCAAAATTCTACACCTCCATCATGAACTTTTTGTTCACTGATTCATAACCAAGAATATATGTTAGAATCATACCTGAGATTCAATCCCATCACTAATGTCCCACTGTGGTCTCTCCCGTGAGAGGATGTGTTTCTGGAAGGTCATTACACAACCCAGAGGATCTACTTCCTCTGGATCCTAACCGTTTGTCCATTCTCAGAGCCCACCTCCACTGGGGTCCCATCACCCCACTAATCTATGTGGACATGGTTCCCTGCCACGAGGATATGTGGGAAGTCTCACCATGGACCAAGAAAAATGCCACTGTCACCCGCAAGTTAGTTCCATCTAATCCTCAATCCACTTTTCTCAACCATCCATGTCCATCCAGAATTTTTTACTCGATATGCCACATACCGATGAGATCATGCCACCAACTTTATCACTAATCCAAGAAGTAATTGGTTGTCTGACCAAGTTTAATCCCCATCATCATATTTGGGTCACTTTCTTCTGTGCACACCCCAATTTATCACATATTCGATCTACGTAGGTTTTTATCCCTTCCGTCTACTCATGGTACGTAGGAAGCCTTCATCAGGTTAAATCCAAGCTAATGGTAATCCATAGTGTTACCCATTTTGGGGTGTACTCTCCCTGATCCGCCCTTAGTAATGTCCAGATCTATCTTCACAGTGTGAAATTTCCCCTTTATGGAAAACACCACCCTGGGTCCACTCTTAAAGGGTGTCCAGACCTATCGATCAAGCATTCCCCATTCTGGGGTGCACTATTTTTGATCTTCACATAGTGGTTTCCAGTTCATCCTTCATGGTGTGATTTCTTCCCACTATGGTTCACACCACCTCTTATCTATCCTCATTTGTCTTTCTGATCCATCCATATGGTAAAGAATCTAGGCACTCTTTCTTAGGGATGTACCCATCTAATCCATCTCTATGGGATAATCTAATTAATCTCATTATGTCTCTACAAGCAATTAAACTCAAGTAATACCCCGTGTTATACATTGGAAGCTGAAGAAAACCTCAGAGACATGCCTATGGCATATGATACCGCCGTATAATGACAAAAAAAATTCAACAATGAAAATTACTATTGGTTTATTTAAATGTTGTTTTTTGGTTATGTAAAATATATGAACTTATTTGGTTTTATGTTTTGGTTTTTAAAAAACCATTATGAATTTTACCGTTGCTAATATAGTCATTGAACAATGATCACAAGATTAGTATAAATATTGGGCTTTAACAAATCCAATTTACTCAGACGAAGGAATCGATGGACTCATCTAGTATACATTCACTATACAAAGCCCATTTGTTAGAGCTCGGAAAGGAGTTGGAATCATTGGGCTTCTCTGGTGACCAAGCCCAATCCAAGCTTCAACACGTGAATCTTGAATGGAACCGCCTACAGGTGAAGTAGAAATTGATATATATTACCACCCAATTGACGTTTTCCGATCCACCCCAAGAGTCTTTCACCATCACGCACCATACCCTTTTGTCTTATTCGGGTGCTATATGTGGTTATATAACAAGATATTATCACTATGATTATGTGCATTATTGTTGTATATAATAATGAATATAAATTCATTTTATTTTTGTCACATTGTAAAATGTTTTTACATCCCAAATAGTATTTTCAGTCAATATTCAACTAAGTAAAATATTTTGATAAATTAAGGGATTTTTGAATACATTAATATAGTAATAAAATATTATTATTATGAAACTAATTTTATTAATTATAAATGATCGTATAATTTATATTAAGGGTTGAGAGCTGTTTTTTGTAAAAACCCATTAATTTTAATAAATGTAAGTTTTTATTTTTAAAGTAGAAACTCACATAGTTAGAAAATTATTGATTTAAAATGAATATTATTTCAGGAATCATGATGTCAGAATTATCCAATGGTTAATTTTTCATAATTTTCAGAGACAGTTGAATTTTTGGGTACAAATTAAATACCATTTAAATATATAATGTGTTTTATGACCTCATAAAGACCCAATAATGATGTAATAAAATACTATAAACATTTTGTTTTACCAATATATTTTGTACCATTAAAATTATCTGATTTTAGGTTTTCATGATTTATTTTACAAAGCTTTAGTGGACCCTTCAAGACTTATAAAACATTTAATATTTCTAAATTGATTTCCTAGAGAGTGTGACTCACCTACATATAAGAAACCTTATTATTTTAAGATTTTCATCAATTAGACTTATAAAATATTGTTTTCCTTTTTTGCTTTCGAAAAAACCATGGGAAAAACCACAGTCTAGTTTGTGGTTTTGGTTAATTTAATGTGGGGTGTCCCAAACCTAAATAATAAAGAATTCCCCCTCCTTTCATATATAAACTCACCCATACTCCCACTTCTTCTTCACTGAAATACTTTTTATTTAATCATAATTAGGTACTCCTCACTCTATAAGCCTCCCAATACACCCCAATCTCCCATTAAGCCTCTCTCAAGCCACTCCCAAGCCATTGGGATCTCACCTCCAAGTAAGGGATTATTTCTCTTCTCATTTTGTCCATGTTTATCCATATTGTTTTGTCCTTTTATTTTCAATTATAAATGTTGGGGTAAGATTTTTAACCTCCCCCCTACTTCCCTATTTATGTTTTAATGATGATAAACCCATTTCTATCCCATTAATGCATCGTTACTATACCAAAATTCTGTAAGGAATTTCCCTCTCCCCATTTGAATTCAACCAATTTTTTTTTATTATGAACCTATATTACATTACATATGTTTGGACATGTGTCTATATGGTCACCTTACTATAAAGTATGTTTAAATAATATGAGACACCCCTTCATCTCTCCTCAACCATCATTATGAATTCTCACGTCATGCTGTTATGCGGCCTAAATTACACCTATTTTCCAAGACAATGTCATTGTGTAGTGAATACCATGCCCATTTCTCTATCAAGAGTATTAAACATTATGCACATTTAAATATTTATTATAAATATTCATGTATTTATTCCACCTCCATTTGTCATGGAATAAATATTGATGATTTCTTCCATGATGTATGATTCATGTGGCACACCTAATCCTGAAATGAAATGTTTAAGAAGGGTGCGCCCTGATAGCTCTCCAATGCACTCGGTAAAGTAAAATATCATGATATGTCATGTGAAATGGGTGTTTACTCATTATAATTCAATTGAAAAGAGGGTTTACTTGGGTATCATGTTCAATGAGGGTTTACTCATGCTCCATGTGCAATGAGCCTTGGATCATGCAAATTCTTGGTTAAGTGTTGTTTCAACATTTCCATGTTATGACAATCATCCAGTATTTTGCCTTTATATTCAAGTTCTTTTATGATACATTTATATTCCTATTTCCTAACATGTATCGTATTTTCATGTTATGCATTTTATACTCCCTTACCGGGCTTTATAGCTCACCCTTTTTCTCATGAATTCCCTCAGGTTATCTCATGGAATGCTAATTACGTGGGAATGTAGTGGTCATGTAAATTATTTTTTCAATAAAGATGTTGTGTGTTGTATGTTCTAAGTTGGTATGTAATGTTCCTAAACCCCAATGACATTGTAACTATTGATCTTATATGTTGTATCGATATAATTTTATGTTATAAATCAGGTTAAAGTGTGTAATAAAAATCAGGGTTGTTATAGTTTGTATGAGAGGATAGGTTTAGTTATTATTGGGATTAGGATTAGAAAACCCTAGTGAAGAATTATATACTAGACTATGTATAAAAATACATCCCTTAATTTTGGTGAGTATTGAGTAAGTAGTTTATCAAAAAAATACATCAATGTATGGAAATGAGCAGGTAGAGGCGGCTCTGGAAGAGATGTACCTAGGAGTGAAAACTCTGACAAAGAGTTTTGGGATTGACTCGGGGTATCCTGGGACATGACTATGAGGCTTGGTGAAATATTTTTTACGACACTCCCACAGGATATGCTTTGGTAAAATCACAAGATAGTATGAACCTTTTTTAAGGGAAATAAAAATAACCATAAAAATATATGTTAGAATTTAGACCGTGGATAACATAGACGGAAGCCTAGAATTTCATTAGTTAAGGAAATAAAATTAATTTTTAAGGTATCCATTTTTCTTATTGGTTTCCCTTTTATGTGTTAATACATTAAGACAGTAATCTCGATGTATATATCATATAGTGTATAACCAAAATAAAAAAAATAATGGTAGGGTTATCTTCCATCGTTCAATGAATTCATTTATATCCTCAATGTTTTGTAGAACAATCCCAACACCACCACAAATCATGGATGTAATGATGTTGGTGAGTACGAAAAATGGTCCAATCATTGAATCCCATTAGTAAAACTCCTCCCCTATCATAATTTTTGGATTGAACATCTAAGAGAACCTCATCATACTACCTTTGGTGGAATTTGATGCAATTCATGGCATTGATTGACTTTCCTTATATAGAGCCAACATAAATTTACGTGAGAGGGAAATCACTCTCCAAGTAGAGAATCGATCTCCAATTCTATACAAGTACATGTTGGAGGATGAATATTATTTAGTTCCATCATCAGAGTAATGGATATTATTTCCCCATGAGCACATGTATATACTCAGATGATTGATTCCAAAAAACCAACCATCCGGAAGACATGTCTATTGTGAGAGAATTTGCTGATGTGTTTCTTGACGAAGTTCTCGGTCTCCCTCCTAGAAGAGAAGTTTAATTATCAATTGTCCTTACACATGGGATGTTGCCAATATCACAGACCCCATATATAATGGATGTTGTGGAGCTTGAGGAGATGAAGAAACAACTATAGGATAATCTAGATAAACGGTTTATATGCCCAAGTGCTTCACCATGGGGTGCACCAGTCCTCTTCATCATGAAGAAGGATGGGTCAATCCACCTTTGCATTGATTATCGAGAGCTCAAAAAAATCACGATAAAGAATAAGTATCCTCTTAAAATAATTGATTACTTGTTCAATCAGCTACATGGAGCACAATACTTCTCCAAGGTTGATTAGTGATTGGGATATTATCAAGTAAGTTTGAAGACAGAAGATATTCCCCAGACTACTTTTCGTAACAGATATGGGTGCTTTGAATTCATAGTAATGGCTTTCGGACTCACTAAGGCTCCCGAAATCATCACGTAATTTTTTAATAGAGACTTTATATATTAACTTGACAAATGTTTGGTAGTCTTTATTGATTATGTTATAATATACTCCAAAAAAGGAGGATCATGAGCAGAATATAAAAACTGTATTAGAGACCTTGTGGAAGGATAATCTCTATGAAAAGTAACACAAGTGTGAGTTTTGGTGGAAGGAGGTATCATTCTTGGGACATATCATCACAAGCAATGGGATATCTATAGTTCCCACAAAGACTGCTATAATTCATGGAAGGACGAGTCCATTATCTGTAACGAATATCGGTACCTTCTCAGGGTTAGCTGGATATTATGGACGATTTGTGAGAAATTTCTCACAACTTTCCAACCCACATACCAAGATAACATGTAAGGGAGTAAAGTTTTCTTGAAGTGATGAAAGTGAAGAGAGAATCAAGGAGCTGAAAAGTAAGCTTATCACTGCACTATTAATCACATTATCCAATAGTAGAGAACGTTTTGTGGAATTTAGTGATGCTTCGAAGAAGGGCCTAGGTTGTGTGTTGATGCATAATGATAAAGTTATAGCCTATGCCTCAAGGCAGCTGAAATTACATGAGCAAAACTATCCCACACATGATCTAGAGTTGGCGGCTGTGATCATTGAGTTGAAAATATGGTGGCATTATCTCTATGTGGAGAAGTGTAAGATATAAAATTATCATGAGAGCCTCAAAAATATATTCCCAAAGAACGATCATAATATATGCCAATTAAGATGGATAAAACTAATCAAGGATTATGAATAATCAATCCATTACCACCCTAGGAAAGAAAACAAGGTTGTGGATGCTCTAAGAAGAAAGGATAAATTGATTCTGTCATTGATCAAAATTGAGAAGGATCCAATTTTCATATATTTGTAAGGGATATACTTGGGAATCATTAATTGGAAAACATCATCAACCCTTTCTCAAATGATTTCTGAACTGTCACTCTTAGAGAAAACAAAGGGTTATCAGAGAAAGGATGTGGCAACTCTAAAAAGGGTGGAAGTTATCAAAAAATTGAAATCCTGAGAGTTCATGGTGGACAGGTAATGAATTACTAGATTTGGGTCATGATAATGTGTACCATCTGATCCATAGATAATGAATTTTTTTTTGGAATGATGCACATAGCCTGACCTTCTATATTTATATAGGGAGCAGAAAGATGTATCAGGATCACTGAGAAAACCTTTTGTGGGACAATTTAAAAATAGATATTGTTCAATATACGTCACACTACCTAGTATGTTAGCAAGTGAAGGCTGAGAGAAAAAATCTATGGAGATGAAGCAAAGACTACCTATACCAACATGGAAGTGGGAAAACATTATAATGGTCTTTGTCACTAGAAATCAAAGTACATCTAGATGAAACTATTCTATATGAGTCATTGTGAATCATCTTATGAAGACTGCTCACCTTATCACGATTCAAGAGGACTTATCAATGGATCAACATTCACAGATTTACATCAAAGATGTTGTAAGGATTCATGGATTACCACTAACTATTGCATACCATCATGATCTAAGAGTCACCTCAAAATTATAGAAAAGTTTCCAACATGCTCTAAGAACTATACTGAACATCAGTATGGTCTATCATCCTCAATATTATGGAAAATCTGAATGAACTATTCAAACACTAGAAGATATATTAAGATCAGGTTATATGGAATTCAAAGGTGGATGGGAGGAACATCTTCCACATATTGAATTCTCTTACAATAAAAGTTTCCACTCGAGCATCTGAATGGCACCATATATAGCTCTTTATGGGAAATGGTGAAAAGCATCGGCGTGTTTGGATGAGGATGGTGAGTGTAAAATGCTAGGACCTGAAATAATCATAGAAGTGTTGGAGAATGTGAAAACCTTTTAGTAGCATATCAAGGCAGCCAAAAGTTGACATAAGAGTTATGCAGATAAATATAGACGAGGCCTTGAGTTCAATGTTAGAGACATGTTTTTTCTATGCATATCTCTATGGATTAAGGTAATGAGGTTCGTAAAGAAGGGGAAGTTATGTCCAAGGTATATCAACACCTCTGAGATTCTTGATTTTGTCGGGGCTGTGGCCTATTTACTAGAACATCCAAAAACCATGGCCAAAGTACATAATGTCTTTCATGTATCCGTCTTAAAGAAGTACATACCCGAACCTTCACATGTACTCTCCTTAGAGGTAGTACAGCTAGAGGATGGTCTTTATTATGAGGAGGAACCAGTGGAGATATTATATCGAAGGAAAAATGTTCTACGAAATAATACAATTCCCCTCGTCAATGTGTTGTTGAAAAACCTCATGTTTGAAGATGTGACGTGGGAATCAGAAGAAGGGATGAGGCAGAGTTTCCCAGATCTATTTTTTTATTGTAAAATGAAATTTTGTGTGTGAAATTTATTAAGGGTGGAAGATTGTAATGACCCAAAAAATCATTAAAGAAAATTCCTCTTGGTCTATTTAAAAGTCTTCTTATGTTAATGTAAAATGTATACACTTATTTGGTTTTATGTTATGGATTTTAACGTACTGTTATGAATTTTGATCATTGCTAATATAGCCATTAAACAGTGATCACATGATTAGTATAAATATTGGTATTTATAAAATCAAATTTACTCAGAAAAAGGAAGATATGGACTCTTCCGGTAGACTTTCCCTATATGAATCCCATTTGTCGATGCTCACAAAGGAGGTGGCATCATTGGGCTTCTCTCTTGACCAATACCAAGCCAATCATCAACAAGTGAATCTTGAATGGAACCGCCTATAGGAGAAGTAGAAGTTGAGAGAGATTACCACCCAAGCGATGTAATCCGACCCACTCTAAGAGTTTGGCACCATCGCACACCTTAACCTAAGTTCTTATGTGTGTGTTATAATGGGTTATGTAACATGACCATAGAACTATGATTTTGTCAATTTTTTGTATATAACAATGAACATACATTCATTTTATTATTGATACATTGTAAATTGTTTTGAAATCACAAATAGAATTTTTAGTCAATATTCATCTATGAAATTTATATTAGTAAATTAATGGATTTTTGAATTAAATAATATTTTATTAAATATTATTATTATTAAGTTACTTTTATTAAGTATAAATGATCATATAATTTTTATGAATACAATTGTAATTTTTAATAGGGTTCGAAATCCGTTTTTGTCAAAACCCATGAGTTTTTGATAAATTACGATTTTTATTTAAAATGTAAAAATTCAAAAATATAGAATTTTTTTTGATAAAATGTATTTTATTTTGTGAATCGGGATGTCAAAATTATCTAATGGGTATTTTTTATAATTTTCTGAGATATTTGAATTTTTGGGTTAAAATTAAATACAGTTTGAATATATAATGTGTTTTTTTACATCATAAAGACACAATAGTCATGTAACAAAATACTATAATCATTCTGTTCAGCCAATATATTTTTTACCATTAAATTAATGTGATTTTAGGGTTTTTGGATTTTTTTTCAACGCTTTGGTGGACCTTCCAAGACTTATAAAACATTTGATCTTTTTAAATTTATTTCCTTGATAGCGTGACTCACCTCCGCATAAGAAACCCTATTATTTTATGACGTTAGGCCATTGACATTATAAAATATTATTTTCCACACTCCTTTGGAAAGAAACATGGGCATAAACCATTGTATGGTTTGTGTTTTTGATTAGTTTAATGTGTGGGGTCCCAAACATAAATAATAACGAATTCCCCATCCATTCATATATAAACTCACCCATCTCCCAATTAATCTTCCCTCAAAGCCTTTTGAGTTCATCAAAAATCTTACCTCCTTTCTCTGGAATCCTCCTATGGTGTGCCATGCTCCCACGGATCCTCTCTCAAGCCCCTTTCAAGCCATTGGGATTACACACCCATGTTAAAGATTCCTCCCTTTCTCATTTTTTCCAAGTTTCCTAATATTGTTATGTCCTTTTATTTTCAATTATAAATGTTGGGGTATGATTTCACCCCACCCCCCATACTGAATTTTTTATGTTTTAATTATGGGAGACCCCTTTCTCTCTCATTAATGCCATCCATATACATTCGTTACAATATCAAATTTCTGTATGGAATTTCCCACTCCTCATTTACATTTAAGCCATTATTTTGTATTATGAATCTAGATTCCATTAAATATGTTGGTAAATGTATATATTTGACACCATTACTAAATATTTTGTTTAAATATGATGACACATCCCTTTCTCTCTCATCAACCATTTCTATGAATTCTTATGTCACACCGTTACATTGCCAACATTGCACTGATTTTCCATGCCAATGTCATTATATAGTGAATACTTCACTCATTTATCTCTCAAGGGTATTCACCATTATGAAAAATTAATTACTGATTATAATGCTTCAGGTTTGAATTAGACATCCCTTATTATGGAATAATTGATGATGATTGATTCCATCTTGAATGATCCATATGGCACACCTATGCATAAAATGAATTATTTAAGAAGTGTGTTCCCTAAAAGTGCTACAACGCATTGGGTAAAGTATATTATCATGAAACATCATGTGAAATTGGTGTTTACTCAGGATAATATATGTGCGATGAGTGATTTCTCATGCTTCATGTGCATTGAGGGTTTACTCATGCTCCATGTGCAATGATCATTGGCTCATGATAATTCCATAATTCCATATTAAGCATTGTTGCCACATTTCCATGTTTTGATAATAATGATATATTATGCCTTTATGTTCATGTAAATTTATGATCCACTGATATTCTTATTTACTAACACGTATTTTATTCATCATTTTATGACGTTTTTACTCCCATACAGGGCTTTATAGCTCACCGCTTTTCTTTTACAAGTCCTCAGGTTGTCCCATGAAATGATAAGTATGAGGGAATGTAGTGGTCATGTAATGGAGATTTTCAATAAATATCTGGTGTGTTTTATGTTCTATGTTGTTATTTAATTTTTCTAAGCCCAAAATATACTAGACCTTACGATTTTTAATGTTGTTTCAAGGGAATTTTTTATTATAAATCATGTTTAACTGTGTAATAAAAAACATGGTTTTCATACCGTGACCGATGTGGGATGCCTCAGGTTCTGAACACCTAATATTCTATCATATGAAGAAGAATATAGGTTCCCTAATGTCCACACATTCATATATGCCCACAACATGCAAGATGTTTTCATCTAATTCGACAGATGTTTGGTGCCCTATCAATACCCCTTGGAATGTCTTGACAGAAGAAGCTTAATTAAACGGTGTCCACAATGATAAGGCACCGGGAATGAAATTCATGAACTACTCAAATCATTGAGGGAGACCGAACCAGGTGACAAGTTCCATTGTGTAATCCACAGAATGAAGAACCAAAATTCCATTATGCTATATCAATCAAGGAATAAACGTCACTAAAATAAGAATGAATTTTTCACACCTTTGGAAATTGGTAATGTGGGGCAACAGACTATTGTGTCCTCGACAAACTGATGTGAACCCTGTGGGAAGTGTCAGAAACACCAACACACCCCCTAAAATAGTTTAACTATATCATTGATCGATCATTAGTTCTTATATTAAGAAATATAATCCTTGATTTAAATCCTAGTAGACTTGATATAATTTCATATAAAATCAAAAAAAAAATAAAAATTATAAAAAACATATACATAAATGATTATATATATATATATCCTAAAAGAGCCTATGGATATCCTCAAAAATATTTTCAGTCTATCTATTATAGTTTTATTCAATATAATTGTAAAAAAATAATCCTCATTAACATAACATGTAAGTATGATAACATATAAATATATTGAGTAAAAAATATTATGAATTTCCAAATTGATAATAGTACACAAAGAGAAACCTCAATGAAACAATCAATTCAACTCAAGCTACCATGGGCTAACACATGAACACTATCAAACATATGTATCAACATATCTTTATCTGTTCAATATATTATATAAAATTATTCACAATAATATAATCTATTTTTTTATGTTATTGGGAAAACATGGAAAAATATTACTATATTACAATATAATCCACTAATATATTTTTGATTCTATGAGTATATACTAACTACTCAAATAAATATTTCACATGTCATTTTCATAAATAGATGATCATATTACATCCCACTCATCTATATAGATAATCACATCACATGTAATATATATAATTATGTCAATGCACAATCATATTCTATCTCAATCAGAGACCGTATATAATAGTCATCATGTGATAGGATAAATAACATATTAATTAAAAAAATTACATTATCAGTGACTTACCCAACCACCTCTTGATGAGAGTTGACGGAAGGATGTTGTATGAAATGTATCAATGTATGAAGGGTCTCATGATTTAAATCCTTTTAACAAAAGGTAGAAGTATTCAATATTAAACACACAATATTAGAATATAAAATATACATTGAACCACATTTTTTATGGTTTCCAAATATAGAAGTTATTTGTTACAATTGGAAGGGATCATTTTATACAATAAGAACTCACCTAAAATAAAATGTTAACTAAATATCAATTTGATGTACATGGTCATCTATTGATGCCTAATAAGATTTTCAATTGCTCATGTTAGTGTGGGAGTGGTGTTGTGTTGACCACTATCCCATTTTCCCCATTTCTATATAGGTGGTTAGTCCAACCATTACCATTATGTATTGTATTATGTTCATCTATATAGGATTTTCTAGTTATAACACTTCCCCATTCGAGGGAGTGTGAGGTATCATTTTACTAGGAATGATGAAGGATACATTGTGATTTCTAGTGGATTGTGATGTGGTTCTACTTATGGTTTCACACTATATGTATTTAAGTACACTTCGTGTACAAAGAATCTAGGGGATTTATCCTTGTTCGTATGTTGGTCCTTTCGAGAATCATAGGGGACATTTCATTATAGGTTTTCTCCTTGGGAAAACCCCTCTAACCATGGTGGTCATTTTCTGTACTATAAGGAATTCATTGTGATATATCCTTGCTAGGGGAAATCATGTTGTGACACTCATTGTTAAACCATGATGACAAATGAAATATACTATTAATATAAATAATTTAAATTTTTCAATCAAATCTATTCAATTTTTCATCAAAAAATAGTGTTGGGGAGGGCCATTTTTTAGTGATCCTCCCCCACCCATTACTATTTCAACACCTCATATAATTAGGAATTTATTTGAAATTATTTTGTTAATTTGAACTATGTTTCTCTTTTAGTATGCTACGCTTTTATTTCCCCTTACTCACATAATTTTGTACTATGATACAACAAAGATTTTGGCATCGATTCCACCATATTCTAATGGAATTATGTTAGGATGATGGTAATTTTCATGGAATGGATAGATGACATCCCATGAGGATAAATGTAAACAATTTCACACCATTTTTATAGATTTCTATGTCCCTATTATGTTTTCTAATAATTTTGTTAAAATTTGAAATAATTAGTTATATATCATATAAAAGATGATTTGGTTATTTCCCATGAATATTTCAAGGGTATGTAGTTGATTTTCCTAATTTGGTTGCTTATGGTTTTTATGAAATGAAATGATACTTTAATTTTAAAAATAATCATTTTTAAATTACAATGGAAACATTTAATAATTTTTTATAATTAATTATTTGTGTATTATTTTATGGAAAATGAGATCATTTGTTGATAAAATTTGATATGTTACAAAGATAAGATGTGGTGATGGTGACAGAGATTAAATTAAAGGAAGTTAATATATTTGAGTTAGGTGGTCAATGGACATCCCCATATGGTAGATGATTTTGTGTGATGTGAATGTGATATATTGTTTGACGACATTTTTTTGATTGATGATAAATTAAATAAATTGTTTTTGTTAGTGAAAATGTTTGGAGAAATATTGTCAAGGTCTACTATAGACCATTAACACTAGATTAGTGATTTAGCTGCCAATTGTTGAGGACAAATTAGAAACATATGTGATCTCATATAAGACCTTATTAGAGATTAAAATTAGTAATAATGATATATTAGAATAGGGTAACAGTTCCCATAAGACCATATTAGTATGAGGATGTGATGGGATGAGAATTATTTGCCAAGGGATAGTCCCTATCTGACCGTGGGTAACCTTAGGGAATTTAGTCTTATTGAGAAGAATGTGGGGTGGGTGTTCCACCACAAATGTTTTGTGAGTAACTTGGTAAGAGTTCTTTGGGTGGGATTATATATAGTATGAGTATGTAGGGAATATCCTGGGATGTCTTGGGGAGTTATAGAGGAAGTATTCCATCCCTTTAGAGTGTTTCAAATATGGGTTTTCCTATGAAGAAAACAATACGATGATTTTATTATTGATGTTTTGAAGGATGAAATGTCATCAATGTGATTTTCTTGATCAGAGATGTCCTAATGTTGTAGAGGATTCAATATTAGGTTTCCGAATAGAGGTATAGCTTAGGGGACCACATTAGGTGACATGGTACCATGTAAACCCTATAAGGAGATAATGTATGTAAACATTAGATGTCAATTTTTTGTTTTACATTGTGTCCCATAGATTTACTGTAGTAGTATGGATTGAATTATTCCACTAGTCTGAATTTTGTGTTTGAGTATCCTACAAAGGATATGTGTGTCAGTTTTCGGAGTGTGGGAATCCTACATTATAAGAAATGAAGTTTCTAGGTGGGGACATTCATCATGGAATACATGATATAAAAAATATAAATTTCATTTTTTGTGTGTGTTTTTGAAATTTCTAGTTTATAATGGTGGAATTCACTGAGAGCATGAAATGTGAAGCTCTAGGTGAGATGTAGCCCCAAGTGTATGTGAATCGGGGTACATGATTAGGGGTGTGATTTGTTTTTTTCATAAATTATTTCCAGAACCAATTTTGAGTAGGTGACCTGGCCCCTATAGTGAATATTTTAATGGTATAATGGATAGATGTGGGCCCCCCTTAGCACCATATTTCGATTCCAGGGTAGGAAAACCCCTAAAATTTCAATAATGATTATATTATTAGTATATTTAATACCACCATTGGATTTATTTTATAGTTCCAATTAGGGGTTGATACCTAGTAGGTGGTTGGTATATTTTTATTTATATAAGGGGATGAATAGCCATGAGTACATAGTCTTTTTAACATAGTCTTTGTGGTACGTATTTCTTCCACTGGGTGATAATCTGTTGTAGGTTCTAAGGATGAATAGTTATCCACCCTATGTAGTAGTTCAAATATGATTAAGAGAAGTTAATAGGAACCTTATGTTTGTTTTTTATATTTATAATGATAAAAAAGATTGGAAAAAATTTGTTTTGTTTGATCTTGGGTGTCACCTTAGAACCAAAGGATCGATATCAGTTATTTAATAATTCCTAAATATCATATGGTATATTCTTATAATATCAAATGTACAAACATAAAAACAATTTAGTTTATGGTAGTAATTTTATTAGTTTCATGCTACTGACTTTTAGTTACACCCTACTCAGGTAGATCTAGCAGTTTTATACCCTTTCAAGCCTCATTTTAGGAAAATTATGTAAGGTTGGGGACTGATGTAGAATGATCGATATTGATATCCCAAATAATGACTATAGGTTTTGAAATGGAGTGTCTTAGGGATTTATTTATTGCTAATTTAGTGTTTTAGTTAATTTCCCTATCTTCTATATGAGTCCTTCTTTATTGGGGGATAGTTTGGATGTATTGTTGTATTATTTTATATTTTATTTGATAAATCATGATTATTATTTAAAAAGTTGTTTTCATACTCATAGTATTTTTAGTAGTGTAATATGATAATTATTAATCTATTTTTTACATTTATTTCATGGTATATTTTCCCTATGGTAACAAATTCAACTATCACTACTAGTTAATAGGGTCTTGCATATGATGTGGAAAGTTGAATGTCCAGTGATGACCCTAAATTAGACATTGTCGAGTGATTGAGAGATGAAGAGGTGTTTTAAATTTTTTTATAACTTATTTTTTAATTATAATTTGGGATGTAATATAATATGAATAGGGGTGAGATAGATCAATATATGGTCCTCATGCTAGTGAAAAACGAAGTATTTTTTTATACATATTATATGTTAATAAGAATATGGTATAATATTTCACTGTTTTTGTTATTAAGATTAAGATATTTATCTATGTTTTATGTGTCCATTTGAGATAGTGATTAGTTTTAATAGTACTTATCCCATTGGAACGTGGATCATGTAGCAACATTGTATTTCGAACATAGGATTGAAAAGACATATGAATGGTTGTATGTGATTAATTTCACTAATGATTGAGGTTTAAAAAATTTATAATGTCCAAAATAAATTATATGGTGTTTCACTATATAATATGTTTGTGGAATTCTATTCAACATAACAAAATTATTTCCTTTTGATTAAATGTAATGTATATCCGATCATATGATGTCCTCTGATGAGGACAACATAATCCCTTAAACCAATTGTTTTATAGTGAACCTTTATGGGTTAGTATTGAAATTGGATTAATAGACAATAGTTCCAGATATATAAAAATTGTTGATTTCTTATCATATCAATAATAACCTATATATTTTTGTTTCTTACATGGATTCAAGGTCAAATTATATATAATTGAACCACATCACCATGGTTTTAATTTATATGCAATATTATAGAACTATACGATTATGGGTACATTTTTGTTATAATATATCCCATGTGGTGTATTCTAGAATGTAAACTCTTACAGAGGAATGATTCCCTAGAGTGAGTGGTTGAAACAACATGTAAAGAATAATATGTATTTGTGGGACCCTAGAGTGGATGTGTTAGGAGGATAGTTTGCGAATGATGTACAATATAGTAGATGAGATACCTCCCTATGAGTTGTAGCTTATGTGTGGTATGTTTTAGGGTCTATGTGTGGGAGCATAGTTCCTATGATAAGAAAGTCCAGATATTGGTCAATTGAGTTCTTTGACTACAACTGATATGTTTTCATGTTGTAGTCCAAAACTTTTTTGATATATGAGAGTAACTGGATAGATTGATTGTCCTTTAAAAAAGAGTTCCCTTATATATGGGAGGCATGGGTAGAGACGTCAAGTTATTTTTTATTTATGAGAGGTCATGTCAATTTTATATCATTGGAATGTTTAATGCCTTTAAATTTCCTAATATCCATAACATTAAATGTTAATTATATAATGGATTCGGTTTGGAAGGAAGGTATGGTTGGATTCTAGGAGTGGTTTAATTTTATTATTGTTACCCATGAGATTTGTGATTTTGATTCCAGATGGTTGGGTTTATATTGGTAGGCCCTCTGTAAATTATCCACATTTTTGTCTGATGCTAGTTTCGAGGGTGATCAAGTGGTCTATTTTAGAATGGATGAAATGTAAGGTTTATCTAGAAGAAATAATGAATTTGATTATTATTACATGATATTAAAATATATGGAGCATAGTCATTATTTTGTTAATGTGATCATATGTTCAATGTGATGTGACACATATGAGTGTTAGATAGGTTGGGTGATAGGGTAGTGTGTGAGAGTACATTAAATAGATATATAAGATAGTGACATGGATAGTGCATATGAACTAGTGATAGGTTTCATAATGGATCACATTACTTGAGTAGAGGAGCGTGAGTGTTCAAATAGTTTTTTTGTAAACCATAATGTTTGAGGGAATGTTCATTCCTATTACAAGAATGTATAGTTGGGATATTAATTGGTGATCAAACATGTATAAGATGATGATTGATTTCCATTATCATGTTCTTGAGGTAATGGTAGCATGAGTTGTTTGATAATATTTTGAGGTGTTATATATTTAATGGAATGTCAAATTTTAGATGGATCAAGGTAAGAATGTATGTCTGCTCTGATATTTTTCTACAAAACCTATTTTTAGGGATGGGATGAGTTTTACTTAGGAGGAGTGGAAAATGTATGATGTTCATAATAGGTCATTGTTGTAACCAATGAGAAGTATAATGAGATTCATAAATATTAAATATATTATATAGTAGTTATTGTGTGTTACCCTAATAAAAAATGGAATTTTATTAGATATAATAGATTATATACTTCATAATATTGGAATAAATCGTGGTTAGTGTTCGTGTAGGTGATCAGCCATGAGATGGATCATAAAATTTACTCATTACCAAAAGTAAGAGATAGTGTTGGTGAAATAGAGATAAAATATTTTTTTCGTATAATGACCATAAAGACACTACTTTTATGGGGCATATTGATTAGTCCTGGAGGAATGACTCTCATGTGGTAATAGTCATGAATTTGGTGATATCAATTAGTGGAAATTACATATTTCACTGAAATAAAAATGATTATTGAAATTATATTTTATTTAGTTACTTGTTATGTATTATATTTAGGTTTCATATATGGTATTGGATTAATTAATTGTTTGAATTGTTCATGGGATACAATATATCTGATTAGAGAACGAGTTTGGTTGGTGATGTTCTGACACTCATGGTGATTGTATGATGAAAAGTATGTTTTTCAAGGAACCATCCATGGAATAAAAATGAGTATTTTATATAGATCATGGCGAGGTATTTTTTGAAATATCAATGTGATTTAATAACTAATTCAACATGTTAGAGAATGAGATAACTCGTGGGTAAGAAAAATTCAACTATTTTATTGAAATTATAATAATAGGATGATGAATGGTTATTGATACAAGAGATTTTTTATGTTGGGGAGGAAATCATATTGATCAGTTCAATGGACCACTGAATATGTTTTTTCTATAAGTGATTCCTATGATAGGGATAACTATAGATAGAGATTGACCACGATTAATATATAATTGTTGTAGGGAAGAAATCATTGGGTTTACTTGGTTGATGATTTTTTTTTCAAATAGCTGGTTATGGATGAATATAATCTCAGTTTTTCTGAAAGTGATGTGTGGGTACCTTAAAACTTTTTAAATAGTCCACATTAATGTTTATATTTTCACAATGCATGCTCAATTAAAATTTTGGGATTGAACATGGTGAGTGACTGGTGAGTTAATGGACCTAATTTCATAGTATTTATTTCAGTTAACAAAAATTCATATCAGTGATATGGACTATTATTGTATGAGTATTGTAATTTCATTTATATTTATGGGTTTTTAAATTCAATGTAAATTTGAATTATTTTTCATCAACTGATTATTTTAATTGAATTTTGTTTAAAATATATATTACTATGGTTGGAATATCTCAAGAAGAGTTTTTTGGATGTCAATTAAGGCTTGAGGGGTGTATCTAGGGCTTAGGTCAACATTACTGTAGGGTTTGGGTTCCCCCTCCACTTTTCTATTTATTGGTATATGCATTGAGTTATGTCATGAATATGTTCATGAGATGGGAGTTATATATATAGTGTCTCGCCATAAGAGGGATTGAGAGGTGTTATGCCATCAGATAGGAGGAGGTAATGATTTAAGGGATTTTGTTTCCAATTGTGGGTCTATAGGGGTGGTCATTGTGACATGTTATAGGGGGGATATGAAATGATAAATTTAGGCCATTGGTTGTAATACCCGGATATTTTATGATAAATTTTCTTTTAATTTCATTCATGTATTGTGTTGTACGCTACACAAAGATTACCTTGCGCTATACGTAACACTGTATTAGCTTGCAGTATACACAGCACTATTCTTGGATCATGTTATACACAATTTTTATATTAGTTATTCTACGCAACAGTGAGTGTATATATATATAAATAAAATATGGTTTGAGTCTATTTTACAAAACAACGAAGGAGTCTTGCACAACATGCAACCCTGACTTGGCTTGCATTACACGTAATCACGACCTTCCTCGATAGCGTGTGTTGTACGCAATATTAGGTTTCACTAAACAACGATATATGGTTATAATATTATTATGAACTAGCCGTTATGAATAGTATTAACTACATTTTGAATTTTATAACATTATTATTCATCTTACACATTTTCTAGAACATTGTATGATAACAAAATCAATTTTTCAAGTAAAATAAATATTTTTCAAAAAAATGTAGTTTTGCCTCATTTTGATGGCGTTCCAACTTTAAATATTGTTTTTGACATGTATAGAAGTTCAATTTGACAAAATATAATTCTATTTTGATATCAGGATATAAAAATTTACTTTGAATAAATTTTTAATATTATTCTGATAACTTTCATATTTTAATGAATAGTAAAAACACATTATATTTTAATTAAAAAAACAAATTTCATCACAATAAATTATATGGTTAGATTATCATTTTAATTGGTTTTAAAGTGTAATTATAATATATTTTTACCATTTAATACAATTTTGGTCATTGGAATTAATTTCACATTGAAATTGGACATAAACTATTATCAATCTTTTGATAGTTATTGTTTCTTAAAAACACGCTATTTGTTTTCATAACGGGAATTAATTTTAAAATTAATTAATTCCACTTCTATGTTTTGAATTTGGAATAATATACATAATTTTTGAATTCTGAATATCAAATATAGCCTAGGCTGTATGTTTTGTATTTTTCTGAAAAACATTAATTTTGATGAATAGTGAAAACACTGAGTTTTTGGTTAAAACCGACTTTTTATTTAAATAATCATTTATTTTATTTAAATTTATTTTATATAAAAATAGATACAGAAAACTTATATAAGTTCAATGAAATTCATTGGAGTCATTTTATAATAATTTAAATTTATAAAAATTATATTGAACTTTTTACCATCTTTTACCCACCTCCTAGGAGCTTTTGTAATTGTTAATAAAAGTTAATTTTACAGCTGTTGTGAGTTGAATTTCAAAAATCCGAGAGACATGGTTACTATTAATGAGTAACATGTGGTTCAATTAGATAAAAATATTTTTTTGGTGAATAGTAACTTTTTACTTTTATTTACCAAGGTTAAAGGTAAATAATGTAATTCAAGGTTAATAGAATATTATAATAATTCGAAATTACCTTAACATTTGTCCAAAATTTATTGGATGAGTAATCGATGACCATGGGAATCCTTGGGTCGATTTTGGGACCCCATGGAGCCACTTATGAATGAAAATGACACATTAGATTAATTAATTTAATGTAAAGACAAAATTGGCATTAACTAAAATCTATTAGAAATTAATTGTTATAAGGGGCTATATAAATTATATTTTCGACTATAAATATTAATTTTAAATATAATAATATTTCATACATGTTGGTATTTTTTTTAATTTTTAGACATCATATAAATTAAATTATTAATGACACAATAATGATGTAGTATTTACCTCATTAATAAATGATTTAAATAAATAAGATTATAATGATTAAAATATTATCCAAAACTTGTCCAATTCTGATTGGATGATTATATCTCGACCATGAGTCATCTTATCGTTTACTGTAATGATTTTTGGACCATTATAAACCCAATATCATTATATTATAAAATAATATTTTCACTCTTTCCTAAAGAGCCCCTCCTCTCCCTTATAAAAGGAGACCATTTCTATCCAATTCCTCACACCTCTCAAGCCATTTGGCTCGTCAAACCTCTGACCAATTAAGCTCCCTACATCCCTCTTCTCCCCCTAGAAGCCATACCTTATGCATAATGCACTCCAAGAAGTCCTTTTGGTTCAATCCAATGGAAGTTACCCAAATTAAAGGTAATGGTTTCTCTTAAATTGTTTTCTTTTATTATACTTCTACTACCCCTAAACTATTTTTAATCCTTTATTTTGTAAAAAATAAATTATAAAAAAATATACTAGGATTTTTTATGAGATGTATTCTAACTACACTACACACACCTCCATCTAATAGATGAAGAACATAATGTTTCTCTGGATGGAAAACTAACGCCTCACAAAATGATGATTGTTTGATTTTCTCCTACCGCCTCTCATGGTGGCCATTATGATGGAACTGTATTTATATATGTTATATATTATGTTTATGATTTCATTATTCTTCTTTAATTCCCAATTATATGAAGCCTTTATGGTTTCCATACTGGGTAAATGCAATAACCTCATTTGAGGAAGTGCGGACTACCGCCCCCCCAAATTGATGTGATTCATTAATGCCTTATGTGGGATTTATAAAGGATGGAGTTAATGATATTATATGTTATATTATACTAGAATTATAATATACCTATTCCATTGAAATAAAAAATAGAAATGAAAGTATCGTTCATGCGTACATACGACTTACCATCTCCATGAACATTGCATTTTATTTCTTACCTACATATGTTATGTACTATTATAAATACATGTATATCCTGGATATATAATGAATATATATGATATATAAATCATGATTAACATTTTAGAAGTAAGTAAATCATTATATAAGTAATAATAACATCAATAACAACAATTCCAAACACGTACGATAAATAAGATGATTTTACCCAAAACGTTGCTTTAACATGGGATTTACAAAAGAACGGGTAATATAAAGTCATAAGTAAACCATATATGAGATAAAAATAATGAATATGATTCTGTAATAAGCCAATCACATTATTTAAATAATTATACAGGAGGATCATATACGTATGAAGCATATTGGAACTAAGGTAAGGGATAACTTTTGCAATCTCGTTCATATCAGAGTTTTTTTATTCGTAAGTATTCACTGGGGTTATATTTATCATTCATGTAATTGTTTTTATAAAAATGGTTTCATTTATGTTTAATGACCTTTTTACCCATTTTTGACTTTTATTACATGGTATGTAAGGAATCATTCTTTTGTTTATGTTTTGAGGAACTTTTTTGACTTTTCCGGCAAAAGTATTAGAAGAATATTTTTATTAACTTATACGGGATGAAAGGATTTTTATGGGTTTATAAAGCCTTATTTTATTGAAGCGTCCTCCAAAATATATCAGTACTATTTTCAACAAAATCCTTTTCATTTAAAATTTAATAAAATGAAAATTATTTTTAAGAAGAATGGATATTTTCCTCAAGAATTCATTTCCAGTGTTTTATCAAAACCATATTCCATCTAAGATGAGATTATTTCATATGTGTATGTTTCAAGTATAATGTCTCCATGATTTACATGGTTTCAATTTTCTTATTATGAAATGATATCCATTTTTTTATATATGGATTATGTTATGAGGGCATGATGTTTATGAATCTCATTCTATTACTTGGATTATGATATGATGTATGATTGATGATTTTGTGGCACACGAAAGGATGATTTCATTATGAGATGGGTGGGACCTATATCTCCCTCCAATGCATTGGGTAAAGATTTAGATCTCATGAGATAGACATGGATGATATGACAAGTAAATCCAGTTCAGTAATATAGGGCTGGAACGACATGTAAACCCGGTTCAGTAAGGGACTTTGTCCACTAAGTTGGTCTTGGGAACAATGCATTGGCTACTATAGAAATCATATCATGTGCTTAATGTTTTTCCACAATTACAAGTTTTATTCCCATGATAGTTTATCGTGAGTGATGTTCCATTATGATCTATGCCTTATGTAATGCCATATTTTATGTCATTTCTCAAGATCTTGATGTTTAAACATTGTGTTCATGTTTTTAAGTTCAAATGTATATGGTTTGTTTTATTTTATCCATTCTTACCCATACTGAGAATTTGATCTCACCCTTTATATGTTTTAATTTCCCCAGGATATAAAGAATGGTTTTTAGGAAATAAAACCAAAAGGGGAAGATCTTTATGGGAGATGTTGAAGATCTTTCACCTCAATTAGAAGATTACGTTCCGAGTTTCCAAAGACACTAAAATATTACGGTCCTTGTGTGTCTGTTTTTGTTATGTATTAAGTATTTCACAAAAGTAATTTAATGTCCATGTACGTGAATATTTGGGTCTCTACATGGGTTGTACCCCCCAACCTATTGTGGTTACACCATTACCCATGGGGGATGTTCCATGTTGGGTTTTTTGGCTGAGGGAGGCCCCTCTATATAGGGTGGTTTCACAATAGAATAAGTGAACCATATAGTGACTCAGAAATTTCATTCAAAGATATTAAATATAAATAGTTTAATATAATTTACATAACATAATGGTACATAGCAGAATAATATAGTTCTAGTGTCTTTGGAAACATATTCCCAAAGACAACGAGTTCATAAATGTTCTATATCATCTCCCACTATGATCATTATAACTAGCACTATTCATATACATGTAATTTAAAAATCCAATCTTTATAACTAGGGGATTGAATACATAGGAATGTATAATCTTATATGATCAGTAAGGGTAAATAATTTAGATATCACATAAAAATAATCTTAGAATATTTTTTGATAGAATAAAATTAACAATTGATATCAACATCCTATATATCATAGATGAAAATCTTGAGTAATAGAAATAATATTTTCAGTTCACATGACATGAATAATAAATTAATAAAATAACATGATCCATGAGAGAATAAAATTCACATAAGATATAGAATTGTGGAATATAAATAAAATTATTCATTTTTGAACACCTATAAATATAATCATGGTCCCTAATTATGTTAAAGACTGGAAATTAGGTACTCAAATAAACTTACAAACATGAAACAAGTTATATGACAAATATTATGTTCATAAATTTCTGGCCTATGTAAAATCTTAAGGACATTAAAACCAACTCCACACCAAAAACTATGAATATGAAATATGGTTCATGCATAACATATTTTACTCACGATTTATCCACCTTTACAAAATTAATTTGATGGAGATATAGGTCATACCCATTATATAAACAAAATCATATCTTTGTGTTCGGTAATATCAAATCACATATATCTTCTTAGAACACATGAAAATAAATAGTTTTTTAAAAATTTAATTAATGTATTTCATGTGGAAACGGGAATGTGTTTCATAATCAATTAAAATCATAAATATAAACAATCTAGAGAAATAATAAATGTTGAATCCATGGATCATAAAACCAATCATATGTATCATTATAATATCATCTTATATGGAATACAACTTAGAATGATAACTTGGAATAATTCACTAGGAAAATAAAATATCTATTTTGATGTCACTTATTTAAAATAAAAATCACATTTCCATGGAAACTATTGCGATTTGAAAATAACTATATAAATTTCAAAGGAATCTCTGACAAAAATATAACTCTTGATGGTGTTAACCGTCATTAATTTTTATAAGTTAAGAAAACATTTCTTTCATATTTTGGGTCGAAAAAACACAAATTAATATATTTGAAAAATAATATTCCTTTATAACCATTTTATAATGTAAAACATGGTAAAATAAAATTTAATAAATCACTAGAGAATATTACAAACATTATTTATACCATTTTTCAAAAACATGGATAATGAAGAAAAGGGGTTTTCAGCTAATGAGAGAGGAGATGTTGAATTTTATTAAAAAAAATTATCACCGTGAGTAAAAATGATTAGAATGCATAATAAAGAATATGAATATTTTTTAATTAATTAGAAGAAAATAAAATTCATCAGTTTCTAGATCTTATTAGTTCATTTTTGGATTCATAATAATAAAAAATCATAACAAACAATGCCATTGTAACATAAAATTCATTACCTCACCTTCCCCTTAGTTAGAAATCACACTAAACACCAATATAATAAATTTAAAATTTAAATATGTCTATAATTTATTAATTTTAAAAATATATTATAATATATGATACCTTTATAACATTTAAACACCCCTTTTGTAAATAATTCCTTATTAAAATCATCTTTTGTGGTTGTTATATATTTCGTTCATCAGGACTATTTCGTGTCAGTTCTTCTAATCTTCATAAATTTATATTAATTCCATATTCTAAAAATTTTAACTCTATAATCCTATATAAAATCATCCATTATATTTAGATTTAGAAAAAGGATTGTCAAAATTCATGGATATGGTATGTCATACATATTCATTAACATTGTCATCATTTTTAAATGGAATGAATGAACGAAATTTCAATTTCCATTCACATTTATCATATCCTTTTTCATATATATCATTTATCATCCAAAATAATTCCCCATTAGAATCTATGTAAAATAAAAATAAATAATTAATCATATCAATTTGTAGAGGTGATAGTCCACACATATGCGCGAACAACTTATTTGTTTTGTAAATGATTTTTTGTACGTATATAGGTGTGATATTTTAATTAAACAAGTACAATTATTTTATGAAAATAATAATACATATAAATTAAACCCATTACAGTGCTCATCCATTAAATATGGTGATTGAAAATGAACTTTATCGCTACATAGGGATGATATGTCGTATTTTATACACGTGAGATATTTTCCCTTATCATTTGATGAGAATGAGGGTGTATAATGGTGTTTCAGTTATCACACAAAAATTTCAGAATATTTAAAATACCTGAGTTATAATGTTATATTAAAAAAAAATTATTTTTCCTTGGTAAATATGTGTATAGAAGAATTAGATTTGATAATGATATTAGCACATATTTTTGATGAATCCCTTATATATCATATAAAAAGGATATAGGGTTGGTGTTTTGGAAAGTAGAAAACATATAATATTTTTATAGGGAAGTTTTGAATTTAAATATTTAGATTTTGGTCTATCTAAATGGATTATGGTTGTGTAAATAAGTGACAGAGGATGTTCTCTTTTATAATTGTGGTCAAGGGGACATTTTAGAATTTCTCAAAATATTAAGTTATAATAAATTCATTGTCATTATAAATATCACCAATTGACAAAGTATTCCAAGTTATGTTTGGATAGTGTTCTAATTCTATAAAAAATCTAATTTATTCCTATTTTGGTTGGATTCTAGAAATTATCTTTAAGATTTACCCTTTGTTAATAAATTTTAATATTATTTATGACATCGTCTTATTAAACAAATAATTGTTTTAATTTTTAATTATATAGTGAATCAATTTTGGGAAATGGATATGATATTAAATGTTCAAAATTATAATTTAAAAATTTTACTATATCATGATTATTAATATTTTTAAATAATTTTGATAAAATATAATATTCATAATATATCATTTTTGCCAATTTTTACACTTGATTTAATTGCACCCCAAATAGATTAAGATAATTAGTTATTGGTAAAATAATAATATACAAATTCTCTGAAATATCATATAGATATATAAAATTAAAATTATAGATTAATTATTTCATATTGTATTATTTTTAGTATTTTTTATATAATTGAAGTTATTTTGTTATGAATTTTATTAATGTTGTCTTTTCATTGTCCATGCATATATGGTATTTATATAATACATACAAATTATAAATTATATAAAATAATAAAAATATGTTTATTAATCACTATATAATAATTTATATTTTATAAATATGTAATTTTACTCATAACTATGTCATGAAAGCTTTTTTAATAGGTAACATTGACGTTTTTGGCCTTACACATGCATTTCGTTGGAATTTGGATAAGGAACATTCTATATAACTCCATAATTTAGGTATAAACATAAATATTACCTATAATACATAATAAATAGTATAAAATGATAATATATGTATTATTAAAACATAAATAGTATCATTAGTATACAAAATTTGACTACTCCAATATGGTGAAAACTATTCATCCACACCGAAAATGATTTTCATATTTATCCTGGAATGAATAAAAACTAGTAATTTTTAACTAAATTTATATTTTATTTGTAATATGTTATTGAAATTTATTAATTATATATTTTTTATTCAAATTTGTTCCAATTTTAGGTTTTGGTGATACCAAAAAATATACTGTATTTCAAAAAAAAAATTTCTTTTTATAAAAAAATTATCTTCATCATAAAAAAATGTCAAAACTATTATCTTATAATAAATTTGAATATTTTCTGTAGAAAATAAATTCCATTTATAAAATTATATTCCAACCTATGATTTAAATTAATAGAAATATAATTGTCTAATATGAAACAAAAATCTGAATCTGGTAAAAAACACCTTTATATATTAAAATGTTTTATACTATATTCATCCATAAAATATATTATAATGAAAATAACTGTATTATATAAAATATTATGGAACTAAATATATATTAATCCAATTTAAAAACAACATGATACTATTTAAATGGTTTATATCAAAATAAAATGTTCAACAAAATTCATCACTGCACATTATTCACTAAAACATTTGATCAGGAATATCCTGAAAATTCACCGTAATATAATTTAGATATGAATATTTCAAAAATGATATTATTTTTATAAAATAAAATTGCTCGATGATTCAAAAATATATTATAATATTATCTTCGGCGAATCAATAAAATCATGTCTGAGGAAGACATATCCCTGAAGCATAAAACAACATTACTAAAAATTGAGTGATTATTAACTAAGAATTTATCCATACATTTATATTGAATAATAAAGTTATATATATTTGATAAATTTGTTTATTAAAGATACCCACTTAATTAATAAATTCAATATAAATATCACATAATAACATTTTAATTATTTATCATGATTTATTTAAACTCTATGTTGTGTGTAACATAATATATCAAAGAAATAAATATATTTAATGAGAATATTTTATAAAATGTTAGTTTTTAAAAATATATCCCCATTTTATAAATTTATTACCATATATTTGAACTTATTATAATTAATTATAGGTAATATAATTGAAAAATAATTAATTGAAAACCAATATAATAAAAATGGTTCCTAAATTCTCTGATTAATGGAGGAAAAGGTATAATCTAAGGTCACAAAAAATAGTCATTTTGAAAAGATATCATATATAGGATGTTGAAATATGGACATGGAGGAGAACTATTATGGCCATGAAATAATATATAGTGATATATAACTTGTTCATGAAACATTTAACCATAAGAAACTATAAATTAATGGAGGGATAAATCACCATTGACTTCAATTAATCGAATGTAAATGAAAACCTTTTTTTCAAGGTCCTTTTAAAAAATTATAGTTATTCCTTTACTATATTGGATAATATATCGTGTAAATAAAATTACATAATTAATTTTTATTTCGTAAAATTAATATCATCCATTGAATGTACATTAAACAATTTCAACTTAATCTATAACATATATAAATCGATATTCATGATGATATTTTCATGACTGAAGTAGTTATAATAAATCAAGATCTCCATTGGTCATTCCTTCCACGACAAAATATTTACCAAAACAAAATTTTCTATTATGGGTTATGATAATCCAAAATATAACCTCATAAAATAATATCACCATTTCAACTTAATATATTCCAAAATTATTTGAACCAAAATCTCCAAAAAAATATTTCTAACCATATTCAATATATAGAAAACATTGGATCTCATACCATACCCTAATAAAATAATAATAATTTTGTTCAATCATAAACTGACAATAATAAATTCATACACCTTTATCATTTATTCACCAATGTATACATATCATTTTCCAAAAATCCATAATTTAATCATATATACTTTTAAAATATAATTCACCCCTTATTCATTAAATAATATCATGTCTTAGAAATTTTTTTCCCATTGGATGGCTGGGTTCATCCTTACCCAGATAGTTGATCATGCTCGTTTTCAAAATATAAAATATTATTTTAGTAGTAAATAAATATATTTGGAATATTTTTAGGGAGAGATAATCAATTCTCATAATCATTTGAAATTTTATTAAAGGAAATCAGTTCCATATGTCTTATTATATCATATGTCAACATGGAATAACCTATTATAGATTAGAGGAAAAACATTCCATGTCTATCATGATTCACTAGAAATATTGTATTTCCAGTATATTTATATTTTTACGCTGAAATAAATAGTTTTTAAGTCATACTAAATAAATTCAACCACAGATTGTTGAATTTATTCACTATGTTCCCAACCCCATGAATTTATAGAATTAAAATGTTAGTTTTGTATTCTGTTGAGATCTATCTACATTGATTTCATTGATTCGCTTCTTTTCATCACCTAGATATTCATTTTCGCGATGGCGGGGATTAGTAAAATTGAAATAGTCACTTATTTCATTAATTCATTTACATTAGTTCTCCTTCCCATATTTTTTTATGGTATGTTGTTGAACATTTTTCTTCCCACCATGTGAAACCCCATTAGTGCTTCTAGGAATCTCTATCATCGATTTCATATCATCAACACCATTATGGTTTGCCTCTCCATTTCAACTTTTAGTTTAAATCAAATAGTTTCATGATTGAATATAATGTCCCATATGGTTAATTTTATTAAAATATTTGTTTTCAATCTAGTAATAAATCGGTAATGAATTATCTTAGGGTTGATGAATAAACTTAAATAATTTTTTAATCAACTTTTAGAATTTTATTCATAAGTACTAATGGATTTTTCATCTTTATACTTAAAGACAATTAATTTTTACAACATTTTTTTATTTATAATACAATGTATGTACATATTGAATAATATTAACTTAAACTCTTCCATTACCATAGATCAAACATCCCCCTCTTTCTTCTTATTATTTAAAAGATTTTCTTGTTGATCTTATTTTCCATAAAAATGATAAAATCTATGAATCTTTTTCATTATCTAAACACTGAAGACAGTATAATATATTTTTCATTGAAATGATCCATTTCTCAGAAAAAGGTGTATTATAATGCCTATATAATAATGGTGATCATTTTCACATAAAATATCCAATAACTTATTTTCCCCACATTAGTGAATTATGAAGTTCAACATGGTCTGTTTTACCACCAATAGAATTAGAGTGTTGAGTGAGCATAATCATAACACATTTCAACCCAGATATTATTCCATTTGATTTATATTAAGGAAATTCCATTAATTTCCCATCATATTAATTTATCACATGATTCCTTTGGGTTCTAGCCACTGAACAAAACAAAAAAAGCATAGTGTGAGAAATAATAATATTATCGGAATGATACATAATCATGAAACATAAATCCTTAATAAATTAAATAAATACAAATTAATTTCAATCTATGAAAGCTTAGGTATAACCATGGTTATTCATGATTATTAAAAAAACAATTCTATGGAATCCTATATATGGAATATCCCTAGGATTCGTAATTATGTTTTAAAATCCTAGTATCCAAAGGGAAACTAAGCCTTTACCTAATGAAAAATATACCCATAGACCTTTAGTGAATATATATTACACCTATATAGATGAATATTAATTAAATAACATAATGATCCACACTGTAATCCTATAGGATTTTTTAAATATAGACACATAAACAACTTGTTAATAATTTATCAATATTATCTCACACTATGTTCATCATATCTAGAACCCTTCTAAGACGTATCATTTCTAAAATATTTTTTCATAACATTGGTAATGGAAAAAAATGGGAGATATCAAATTCTTATTAATGATAAACAATGTAGATATCAATGATAACATAAGAAACAAGCTATAATAAGAGTATAAGAAAATGAGACTGATATTTGAAATATACACCCTATATATCAATGATTAAAACATTGAGTTGTAGAAATAATATTGGAAGTTAATTAGACATCAATCATAAAATAATCAAAAAACATGAGCCAAAGTGGCATAACATTTTCATATGAAATGTAATTGGGACATAGACATAGAATTATAACTTTTTTAAACATTTATGAATAAAAATAGATTCAATCATTATATAAAGAACATGAAATTAAGCCATTACATTATCTTATCAAAATGAAACTGGGTATACACATGATCTCATATATATTAATCATAGACCCATTCATAACATAAGGACATGAAAACTAGGTCCATGTATATAATCGTGAATATGAAGTCAGGTTTACACACAAAATATTTACCTCACAAGTTATATGTCTCTACCCAATTCATTAGAGGTAGATAGAGATCCCAATTATCACATAGATATAATAATATATATATTTTTAAATAGATCATAAAAATACATCATCCTATCACTTATGAAAAGAAATAACTTACACAATCATTTCATTAAAGTATTACCCATGGAAAACGATATGGGTTTTATCCAAATATTGCAATAATATACTGAGATGATTTAGAAAAAACATTTGTATTGTATCCTTTGATAATATTCCCATTAAGTCTTATGTAAAATAATAGGATTGTGTCATATATGGGAAACCATTTTGAAATTTCATTTTGAATAAATCATGAGGAAAATAACATATTTATTTGAAATCAATTCATTAAATAAAAATATATATTTATAATGAAAAACAATATAAGAAAAAATCCTTATAAACATATAATAGAAGTGTCAAATAAATTATTAGTAATTATTGTGTAAAAATATTCTTTTCATATAAGTTAAATACATTTTTTCTGTATTGTTTTCTAAAAAATAGAAAAGTATTTTTTTTGCAGACACAATAAAAAATATTCAATTGAAACAATTTGTTAAATGTTAATTATTGGGTTAAAATTACCTTTATCAATAATAGCAGAAAATTTTAATCCTAATTGAAAACATTTGTAAATAACATGGATATGGATGACAATGTTTTTTTGTTCACAGAGAGAAATTATGTCAATTCTAGATTAAAACATTTTATTAGTATCTTGACTAAAGGTCATGTGGAAAATAAAAGTAAAATATATATTTCAATGAAATAAACTGAAGATTATACTATTTTGGAGTTTACTAAAATATATATTATAAAATTTCATCATTTTAAACATAATCATATACAATCTAGATAAGTAATTAGATTGTATCATAAAACCCCTTACCTCCAGTTCACGTTACATTAAAAGTGATCTAACATCATGTATTATAAATTTAAATTTATTATAATTCTATAAAAAAAATTCATAGATATAATATCATATATGATCCCTTTATAACATTTCAAATCTAATTTCATTAATAATTCCTTATATAACAATTCATTTCCAAGTTTTACATGTTTTGTTAGTAATGATTATTTTCATACAGTATATCAGGTCCTTATACATTTATCATGTTTATGTCCTCTGATGTTTATTAGTAATGATATGACTATCATATATATTAATTATATAAATATTTTAAGTCATCCATAATATTTATAAATAGAAAAATGGGTAACACTATTAATAGAGATTGTAGGACGTACATAAGGATGAATATTGTTTTCATTGTTCAACATATTAAATAAAAGAAAGGTAAATATTAAATCACAATAATGCGATCATTATTTTATCATATATATAATTTATTTTCCTTAAATCATTCCACATTAATAACCATGTAAAATACCTTTCAAAAATAATCCATCATCATCATTGATTTGGTAGTCAACATGTATGAATAAACCACATTATTGTTTCCAAATAGATCAGATGATTAGTAGGAATATTTTATGTTATAATTATAGATGTATTATTATTTTCTAAATATATTATATAAAAATTAGACCCATTATAATACCCATCTAGAAAATATGGTGATAAAAATTGAATTAAATCGTTGTATGGAGATGATAATCCACCCATACGGATGAGAGATACATTCACTTCTCATTTGAGGGGAAGCTGGGTGTATAATTGTGTTTTTATAATTATAATAACAATTAAAAATATTTATTATATTGAGGTTATTATTTTAGGATAATTACAATAGATTAAAAATAGTTAATGATGTGATGCCAATAACATGATTGGGTAAGGATATCATCTATTCTTTAAAATGACTCATTTAGATCTACTTTAAATGTGTTTGGGGTGGCTAGTTTTGGAAGCCCAAAAAAACATGGATCCTGAAAAGGAATTGTAAAAGATATATTTATATATTTTGGTCATGATATAATTGTAAATGTTTTTAATGAAGTGGGGGAGGAGGTTCCCTTTTATAAGTGAGTTGAGTGGATCTTTAGTAACTTCTTAAAAGATTAAATTATAATAAATTCATTCTAAATAAAAATTCCACAAAGAGAATAGAAATTAAAAAATAATGTTGGATATGGATTTTATACAATCAAAATATATAATTTATACATATAATGTTTTTAATTTTAAAACATATCATTATGATTCCAAATTAGTTAACCAATTGAATTTTAACTATAGTTACAGATATTTCAATATTAAAAGGTTGAAGTATGAAATACATAGTAGAAATAGTATCATTAATGGATTTTTCGGCCAAATTATCGCGTATAGTATCTACCATTTCTTATTTCCTGATTTTTATTATTTTTAAATAATTTAATAAAATATTATTTAATAAAATATCATTAAACCCTTTTTTATAATATTAATTTAATCTAACTTTAAATACCTCAACAAAAATAATGATTTAGAATATTATACAATAAAAATCCCTAACATATTATATATATATATATTACGTTCATGTAATAAATTATTTATTTAATATTATATATCATTTTGTATTTTTAAAATCAATAGGTTTGTTTTCTACTAATCGTATTAATGTGTGGTATGTATTGTAAATAATATTAATGTATTTCTTAATTACCTAAAAAATTAAATAAATTAACATAGTGAAAATAAGTTTATTTATATCAAAATATTCATTTATAATCGCTCAATATGTATTTTAATAGATATTTATGTTCAGAGTTCTTATTTAATATGTGATCTTATTTAATATGTTATTTGGACATTTCCAGCCTTCCCCTATAATTACAAAAGTATTTGGATATGACACTTTTTAAATAAAGAAATTAATTTATAACTATAAAAAATGGATTAAAATTAATATTTATTAACTAATTATATCGAGGTCTTATTACTTATTAAATATTAACTTTAGTGGTATAAAATGTGCCTTTTCAAGTGTTGTGCAAGCTCTTTATCGAAACTGAATATGATATACATATTTATCATGAAATAAATTCAAATTTATTTATTTTTTTAAATTAAATGTTTACAATAACTATATTATATTATTAGTCTTTACAAATTCCATAATTTCGATAAATATTTATTTTATTTTTATATATTGTGGATACCTTAAATGATATTGTATTTTGCTGAAAACATTAATTTTTTACTATTCACCCAAAATTTAAATTCTACATAAAAATGTAAAATCAATAATCCTCATGTAAATATAACCTATTAAAAATAAGAAAAATTCTATGTCATCAAATTCAATTCCTATAATTTATAGAAATATGTTTAATAAAAATGTACAAAGCAAAAAAATATATAATTTTAGATAAAATTATTATCTTGTGTATGATTTTTTTTATTCCAAAATCTCCCATAAAATAGATTAAAATGAACATAATTGATTTTTCAATATTTTATTAGTATTTATTTTAATTTAAAATCAGTTTTGAATAAAATTTTAGCATTTTAAATGTTTGATACTGAAATACAATTTCAAAAAAATTCGGAATTGTTTACTATTCACTGAGAAATAAATATTTTAAGAAAAATACAAAATATTTAACATAATATAAGAAATATTCGATGATTTAAAAAATTAAATTATTTTATAAATAAAAATAATTTATATTTATATAATTTATTAATTATAATTTTTTAGAAGTATTAAAAAATCATTTTTGAGGAATATGTGTTTTCGAAGCATAAAATACCATTACTAAAAATTAGTTAATATGATTTTATCAATACAATTATATTGAGTTGTATATTTATATATTTGTCATAAATTATTAAATAATATTCATACCCACTAAATTACAAAATAGGTTATAATAGCTCCATTAAATTACAACCCTTGAATAGTATATTGTAGTTTGTATAAACTTAGTGTTTCTTGTAACGATAGATATCGCTAAAATAAAATTATTTATGAAAAAATGTTTTGAAAACTCTATGGGTATTATATACAATGTTGTTATGGATATGGTTCATATTTTAGTTCCATTATTAGTGCCTTGTATGGTTGTTTTTTAGTAGGGAGTGATTGGAATTTTTTCATTAAGCTATTATTGACATTTGGTGAAACAAATATGTAAGAGAAGACCACTACAGAAGAATCCCCCTCCACTTTTTTATTTATGTCCCCCATAGCATGGTATTATTTTGTTGAAATTTTGATAATAAATTTTATAATTTTAACCTTATGTTTTATTCAATATTTATTTCTACTACATCACCATTGACTATTGTGATATTTTGATATGATTTTTTTCATTGATTATGCTAGACAATAATGAAATCATGCATGGAAAATTTTGAATTATCTCATTTTTTCTAATGGAAATTTCATTTTGATGATTAAAAATATTATTTAGAAGTTATTTTATTTGTAAATCACTTTATTAAATATTTAGGGTTGGTAATTATTTTTGAAAAAATTGGTGCTTTGCTTGTCTATGATAGTGATTTTCCCTCAATAGTGTTGGGGAAAATTCCAGGATGTTCTTGTGTTGGTTGGTTGTAGTTTCAGTGTAGTGGAATAGTATAAGTATTTTTAGGCTGTTATTGATGATGCATGGTTGAGCTTAGGTTTTAGTGGACATGATATTAATAACGGTAATTACACTATGTGATATATGTGGATTCTAAAATGTAGTCTAGAGTATAAATTTTTATATAATGTTATGTGATTTATAGAATTTTCCATTATCTATAATTAGCCCTACATTTTTTTGATTATATGTTAAAGCCTTGGTGTATAATGTAATATTCAAGTTCCATGGAAGACATTGAACAATTATTTTGTTCCTAAACCATCAGTATTAGAGGGACTGATGGTAAACATGTATGATGACAAATAAGATCATATATGGGGTATATATAATATATATAAAGTCACGGGATAATATATATGTTCCTATAATACCATCTTAATAGTGGAATTTGATAGGATTGGAATCAAAAGAATTTGGATAATCCCTATGGAACATCAGGTTTACTTATGGATTTGGGGATATATGATTAGAGAGTGTACTGTTTGCTCCTCATCAAATAGTATACATGTACCCAAGTATGTATTCCATGGGCGGGACTATGAATATTTTGGCTGCATGTGGGATTATCTCAAATACGATGCTGAGTTAGATAATAACTATGTAATATATCTAATGTGATAAAGGAACAATTTTTCCAAAGAGGCCAGTTAATACATGATACAATTAAAAATGGGTTGAGGGATTTTATTCCCTCTAAAGGATTGCCTGAACCATGAGATTATGATATTTTATAAGATCCCATATAGGAGGTTGAGATGGTGGTATTTCTTGTGGGAACTTAGTGGGTTCCCCAATACCATGTTAACCCTTTAGAGGGTTATTGAAGGAACGTAATTGATATAAACATTTTTTGTCAACATATAGATCAGGGAGCAATAGTAATAGTCAAAAAAATGATATTATGATGATTCTCAGCTTCTCACCTCTAAGGAAAACATATTAGTTCTATGGTGGGTTAGGGTGAGTATCCAACCCATTGGGTATGATATCATATTTTAGTGAGGGGTTATTTCCCATAATAAAAATAATATATTTAAAAATATTCATGACATAACTTTGGTTAAGAGTATGATAAAAAAGTAACATTATATATATAGATCATTATGGCATATGAACTACAGTGTATGAGAAATAGTGTATAAGTATGAGGTTTGGATGTATTCTTATGTTAGTTGTGGTAGGATAGGTGGAATTGTTCAGGGATATGACAATTGAAGTGTTTTTATTTTGTGATATATAGATATATGTATGTCTACCTCTATATTATCATCCTATAAAAGGATGATAATTACACTAGTTATAATCTATGATTTTTATAGTTATGTTATGTGACCCTCGAGGTGGATTGATATATTGGTTTTGTATTTGGGATGTGGTCGTCAGGGTGGAAGATATATGATGGTTATATGAAAGGGATACAACCCCATGAGTGGATGGTCATTCAATGACATTCAATGGGGTATGACATGGTCCCATAGATTATATTATATTGATTGATATAAATCATTGTATAGATCCCATGGGAAATAAATTCATTAAGTTCCAAGGTAGGATGTACATACCTGGGTGGCGTATTTAGCTCATAGACAACCCACATTAGACAAAGCAGAGTTATCTGATATTAGATGTCAGCTTAGAACCCATTTATTGATAATGATTATTTTATTATTATTTCAAATCATATGATACACTATGAGAATATCAAATGTGAATACAATATTTTAATTAATTTATTACATACGATGTTAGTGGAAATCTCTTGTCTTTTATTGAAGCACTATGGACATGGCGTTGGCACTGTAGTAATGAAGGAGACCTTATTTTCATAGATTCCATTAGTGAGGAGGCCATGCCATATATGATTGAGAAGGATGTTATGTATAGTATTGGGATATTAGAATGAGATTTGGATCATTTATTGAATTATTGATGCACATATGTTTTAATTAGTTTTTCTTATTTTTTATATATGATAGGCCTTATGGGTGGTAATTTGGGATATATGAAAACATTTCATCGTATTTCATTTGATTTTTTGTTATTATTGATAATTGGATTTTTATCATTATATTATTTTTATTTTGGATGATTCATTGTTACTTGTAAACTATTTGTTATCCTCAAAAGGGGGTATAATATCCCAATGTTAACAAATTAGACCCTCAGTACAAGTTAGTATTCACAAATGTAGGAAGAAGAATTCATGAGGTGACATGAATCCTTCTTCCTAGATATAGTTGAGTGGTCTATCGAAAAAAATAATTAACCAATACGTAGTGTATAAATCTTCATCTGGTATATATAGTGGGACATTGGTTATACAACAAACCATTTATGCCTTAAACTGTACTTTTGTATCTTTAAAAAATCCTATCAAATTGTAATATTCACATGTCATTACATTTTCCAATACTATAGGATAACAATTATTTAAGAATAATTATATGAAAAAAAGAGATGTTATTTATCATTTATCGATTTTAATAGATTCATCCCCATAGAAGAAAGATAATGTCATGACTACCAATTATATAACATGATATATTTATTTATTGTTACAATATATTGTTAATACAATAAAAATGGTTTTATGTTATCATATATTCATATCTAATATGATAGACCACTATAGATTTTGTATGATAGTTTCCATTTTTATCATTTTGTTATTATAATTATGCTTCAATCTAATTCCATCCACATATCAATTTTTTCATATGATAAAATTTCCAACCAATATCTATTAGATGATAACATCTAGAAGGAAATATTTAAGAAATAATGGAGAAATGATGGTTAATAACTTTTATGTTCACCTATTATATCATAACATTTATAATTTTTTTACTACATGAAATATAATGTTCCATGATAATGAACAATATTTTCCACTAGTATCACATTCTATATTCATCAAAAATATCTAATCTTTTTTGTTTTTAGATTTTATTCAATATCATTTATGGAATAAAATCTATTTTATTAGTTTATTTTAAAATATTAATCACCAACATATTGTAAACATTTTTTATATAGAATCACTTTTCCATTTAATTGGAATGATAAAATAATTTTCTTGAAAAAATTGAACTTATCCAAGTTGAAACATAATCTAAATACCCTTTTTGAATTTATATCACATATGTATGTTCAAGAAAAAAATTAAATTATGTAATGGAATAAGTCATATTCCCATTAGTTGGAATACTTGATAAATAAACCACTAGCAAACATAGTTCGTATGGTATTCACTATATTTGGTGAAATATACTGAAAATTAGTATTTATACCTTAAAATATAACCCTATTGTGAGAAATTACCTATTTACATTAAATATATTTAAATATTTTACAAACTATATTTCATAAAAGATAATTTTTTTATCCTCATCTAATTTTAAATCATGATATAGGATCTGATTACAAAAAATATTATGTTTTATAACTATCATCATGAATTATTATTTTTAAAAAGTGTTTAAAAATTTATCTTACAATATAATATAATAACAAGATAAAAATATATAATCGTTTTTTATCTACTAGATCATTAATGTAATTTTCCACATTTGATACATAATTTAGAAACATCATGTTCTTTCTCATTAATACATACTTTATACTTCATCAATCAATCTATATTTAGTTTTGATTTTTTTTTTCATATTTATAAAAATAATTAATTTATATTCATTATTATATAACCTTCCATATAGAAGAAATGAATTCCATAATATTAATACATGAAGTTGATTCTCTATGATTCTTCTTGAAATGCTTCTAGTATAAATTGAAATTCTATTTCCTTGTATATGTTTTATATAATTAAAACACTTCCCTTAATTCATGATATATCCTTTACGTTTTATGACCTAGTCTAACTGTTTGGCCCACACATTTTTTGCTGTCTTCTTAAAACATTAATGTTATTTTTTTTAAATTATAGTAGATATTGGACCAATCATATCAAACCCAGAAAATCCTAATTACATAAGTGATATCAAGTATAATTTTTTAAATATTATTAAGATTTTACTTTACAATTAACTAATTTCCCCATGAATGAGTATGATACAAATAAATAGGAGAGTGGGGTGGGGGGGGGGGGGTGAATCAGAGGTTACCAAAACATGAATTCCTAATAAAACAAATCCCGATCACTAGTTAGTGTAATTATATCTTCATATTGATGGTTTTAATATTAGTGGTGGAGAAAGAATGAACACACATGAAAAAAGGGTTTTATATGATCACTCACTCTACTGTAAAGAGGCTAATCCATTATTACCAATGTTTTTTTACCTGATTGTACAAAATATTATCTTATTCTCAACAAAAAAAAGAACAATATGAAGAGATAAAATTTAACTCGAATTAAAATATATAAAAAATTATTTCCCAAAATTTCCCAAAATTTTTATTTTTTTCCACATTAGTGCCTCAAAAATTTATATCACATGTAAATTAAATTGAATTAAATATTATAGTAATTATGGATGGTAAATAGAATTTCTTCCTAAATGTAACTGGGGAATAGTTGTCATCCTTGGTTTTCACCTGGGGAGAAGTGAATAAAATATTATTTTCAGTGGATTTGTTTGAAAAAGGTGTTTCCATGAGATTTTAGATATTTTAATCAATTGAAATGAAATTATTAATTTTTTAAAAATAAAATTTGTTAGTGATTATGTATTTCATTAAACTATTTATACACAATCATAGACCCAATGTTTTGTAATGATATTTTAATATTCTTGGAAAGGGTGAACTTCAATTTTCTATTAATCTATTTCAAATTTTTAGTTTTTGATGGCAAGAATAACCTTCACTGAGATACATTATTTGTCTTCCCTCATTTTTATGTGTGAAAGTGTTGTAGAGGTACCTCTTGGTTTACATGGGAAATTCCTAATTAGGAATAGCATTTTCCCAATAACAAAACATTTTAGTTCAAATTATTCTCATGTCCAGTATTGTTGGGCATGTCACCACCAAGATCTATCATGATCCAATGTATATAGATATAAATTATTTCTAGGGATTTAATGGATCTTGAACCTAGGAAATAATAAATAATGAATTAAAAAATGAAATTTGATTCCACTAGATCATAAAAATTGAAAAAGGAATATTAAAACAAATTTAATATATGAATAGGGAGATTGAATCCATTGAATAGAAAAACTCATTAAAAGGATAATTTGTAGCCTTTCATTCATTAAAACATCAAATTTAACACCTCCATGTAAAGGAAACCCTATATGAGAGTGGATTAATTAATCATTACAATTTTATAATATAAATTTAAATATGAAACAATGATATTATATTTTTATAGATCACATGAGTAGGAATAGAGAAAATAGTTCCGTATTTAGTATTACC
>CAUJRU010002248.1:0-86511 GCA_963277665.1 Viscum album
GAGAAACGTTAACGGCCAAGAAAAAACCCGTGATTCCCAATACATTCTTTGGAAAGCAGATCATTCTAAAGACTGAAAAGATGATAGAGGATCCTAGTTGATAAGAAGGAAAGAAGCAGAAATTGATCTCAAACATTAAGGTTGATTCAGGGTTTGATCAGAAGCAAAAATCTGTGGCAATTGAAGTTAGACCGCAAGATCTCGTCTCGAGATTGAAGGTTTATTTGGGCACAATGCAGAATCAGAATATTTAGAGATCCCAAGGGGAAACTCATAGTGCTGATATAACACGAAGGAATTCTCCTTATATCAGGTGTAATTATTGTGGAAATATAGGACATTCAATGTATGTGTGTTCTATAACCAAGAGATACTGAAGGGAACAAGAACAGGGGTGGCATGAAAACAGAGAAAAGTTGTCCACAACATATTTTGGAGGACACTGTTTTTGCTGCGGAGGATTTGGGCACATGGCTAGGTACTCTACTTCGCCATATAGAGAAATGTGCCAAAGCAGAATCAAAAACTTCACCAGTAGCAGATCAATAAACCCACAGGTGAGTTGAAAATGCAGAATAGATATGCGGCTTCACAAGATGAAGATGGTCCATCATACGTAGAGAAAGAACATAAGTCTCAATCCATGACGAGTGTGAAGGAAAATGAATGGACCAAGAAGAAGAAGAATGAGAAGGCTGTGGTGGTAGAAATATCCCTTAAGTCATCATATCATTCTGTTGTATGGATCTTTGATAGTGGTTGCACATCTCACATGACAGGTAATAAGGATCTTGTTACAGGCATAAAATATGACAAAGAAGGAGTTGTCAAATTTGGAAACGATGAAGGCCTAATGATTGTTGGATAAGGAAATGCCAAGTTTGGGGGAAAAGAAATGAGACGTTCTAATGTCTTGGTAGTAGAGGGTCTAAGTCATTAGTTTCTCAGTGCCAGTCAACTAGGTGACTCTAGGCACTTTATCTGATTTACCAAGAAGATGTGTGTTGTGAAAGGAAAATATGGAGCAGTTGTTCTAAAGGGAAAAACGATAAAGGGAAATATTTACCTTGTAGGTGGGGAAGAAGATACATACCATTTATCCAGAGAAAAAGAAAACCAGTTGTGGTAAAAGAGACTAGGTCATCTATGCCAACAATCCATGGAAGATCTGGTAAACGGTGATGCTGCTAGAGACCTTCCCAAACTATCATGTGATCAAACTCATATGTGGGATGCCTTCCAACAAGAGAAGATCATCAGAAAGACATACAGTTGAAAGGAACATAAATCAACTAGAGTGCTCGAATTGGTGCATGCTGATGTATGTGGACCTATCTCACCATGATTAATAAATGGCCAATGGTACTATGTTATTTTCATTGATGAATATAGAAAAATGTCATGTTTATATTTCATTACACATAATATAGAAGTGTTCAGTTCCATAAAGCAGTATAGGAGGAAATCAGAAAGGATGCTTGGGCAGAAAATTCTGAAGTTTCGTATTGATAATGGTACAGAATTCACAAACAGTTAGGTTGAAGAATATCTCAAGAAACACAGGATATATAATCAAGTTTCTTAAGTGATAACTCCCCAATATAATGGAGTGGTTGAGAGAGGAAGTCAGATCATCAATAACATGGCTAGAATGATGCTTATTGAAAAGGACCCACCAGAGAAGTTCTGAAAGGAAGCCGTTTTGACATCGGTCTATATTTCAAACAGGTCTCTGTTGTTTCTGAAGGAAGGGAAAACTCTATATGAAATGTGGTAAGGAAATAATCCAATGTTGAAATACTTTCAAATCTTTGGAATTAAGTGTTTCATTCCCAAAAAAGAAAATCACATGAATTTTGAGTCACAAGGAGATGATGGGATATTCCTTGGATACTCTGGAAAAAGCAAATCATATAAATGCTTCAACAAAAGGCTGGGAATAATTGATTAGAGAAATGATGTCACTATAGTTGAAAATGAATAGAATACTCAATGACCTAGTGAATAGTTTCTGGAAGAAAGTAATGATGAGGTAAGAAACACAGGGGGAGTAGAAGTGGTAGAGGCTGACTCAAAAAAAAGATACTGATGATGAACAAGAAAGTGTCAAGTCTTTGACTGTAAGGAAGCCAAAGAGTCGAGCTGAAATTGATAGGCAAAATACCATTGGTGATCTGACAGCTCCAGTTCATAATCAAAGAATGAAATCATTACAGAAAGAATCATTTTTATCTTAGGTGGATCCAAAATATTTTTCTGATGCAGCTGAAGATGGAAACTGGGTTCAGGCTATGAATGAAGAGCCTGATCATATTGAGAAGAACCAGACATGGGAGATTGTTTCGAGGCCAGCATATAATAACTTCATCGGGACTAAATGGGTCTTTCGCAACAAGATGAATAAAGATGGAACTGTGATTCGAAACAAAGCATGACCGGTGTGCAAAGGATACTCCCAAATAGAGGGTATTGATTTTAATGAGACTTTTTCACCAGTTGCAACACTGGAGACAATAGGATTATTTTTTTCCATAGCAGTGGAAATAAAGTTCAGAATGATCCAAATGGACGTCAAATCTGCATTTCTAATTGGGGTTCTGGAAGAAGAGGTGTACATTGAGCAGCCAGATGGTGTCCTCATTCATGAGGATGAGAACAAATTTTTAGGCTAAAGAAGGTATTGTATGGGCTGAAATAAGCACCAAGACCATGGTACTCAAGGCTTGATCAGTACTTGAAGAAGCATGGATTCCAGCTTGGGGGACATGATTAAAATATCTATTTCAGCAACGATGGTATTCAAAGGATGATGGTGTTGGTTTATGTCGATGACTTAATATTTGGTGGATCAGATGAAGCTTACTGCAGACAATTTTCTAAATTCATGAAAAATGAGTTTGAAATTTCAATGATTGGAGAGATAACGTTTTTCCATGGACTACAGGTGACACATGGAAGGAATAGAACATTCATTTCGCAATCCAAATATGCCAAGGAGGTTTTAAGAAGGTTTGGAATGGAAAATTCCAAGGAGACGAAGACTCCAGTTGATACCCAGATGAAATTATCAATAGATGATGATGGCATGGCAGTTAATATCACAAAATATAGGCAAATTATTGGAAGTCTATTACACTTAACCGCAACATGGCCTGATATTGTTTTCGCCACATGCCAAGCAGTGAGATATCAGATTAATCCAAAGGAAATCCACATGCTTGCAGTGAAAAGAATATTTTGGAATATCAAAGGCGCCATGGATTTTGGTCTGAGGTATAGTGACAAATATCAATTAGCGTTATTGAGGTACATAGATGCAGATTGGGTCAGATCAGTAGATGACAGGAAATCAACATCAGGAGGTGCATTCTATCTTGGTGGTTTGCGTATTTCATGGGTAAGAATGAAGCAAGATTGCATTTCATTAAGCACCACAGAGGATGAGTATATTGAGGCCACTCAAGCATGCACATAGTTATTATGGATGATGCAGCAGCTTGAAGAAATGGGAATTGATGTGAACACTCCGATCATAATCCAGTGCAATAACTAAAGTGATATGAATCTTAGAAAAAATTTCATCCATCATTCAAGGACATTGCACATTGAGATAAAGTATCATTTTATCAAGGATAAGGTTGATCATGGAATCGTAAAGTTGGAGTATGTGCCTACAGAGCTACAGGTTGGAGACATTCTGACAAAGTCCTTACCCAAGGAAGCTTTTGAGAGGCATCGACTGGATCTGGAAGTTCAGTCGACCCCCCGCACTTAAAAATGTGTTGATTTGGGACCCCCCCTCTCTCCGACGTATGATGTGTTTTTCCTTAATGTACTAATATGTGTTCTATACTCTGTTACAGACTCTAAAAGAGTGACATTTGGGTTCATTGACAAAGAGTGAGAAAATAGTTATTGTTCAAGGGGGAGACAGTGTGGATATTTGAAAAAGCATTATTGATATGTGGAGAAGCAAACAGGTGGAGCAGTGAGATAGGGGGAGCAATGAAAAAGGGGGAGCGTATTAAAATCTGACGATGCTAGAAGTGATCGATCAAAGAACAGATATCACGACAGCTGAGGATCGTGATAAAAGTAGAAGACTAGTGTTGGAATGTTGTAAGGATATTTCCAACAAATTTGTATCAGTTTGGCGTCAATAGAGAGTGTTAGAGATGAAGTGATTCATTGATGAAATTTTCATTTACTCTTGTTTCTCATGCTGAGCATTACTCATGTGGGCTTAGAGTCTGTGTTTATTAAATCCTTGATGACTATCAGAATCACAAAAGGTGAATGGTGGATGAAGAGTTATTGATTTATCCTTTTATGGATGAGTTGTCAACAAACCCAAAGGGGGAGATTGTTGGGAAAAAATCCCTCAAGGTATCATTGAAGCATTTTTGAGGTGATTGTGTTTGTTGAAAAAGTGGACATCTGTGTGGTGATTGTTGAAAAATAAAAAAAGTGTCATACAAATTTGTTTATAAAAGGGATTTCATGGTGGAATGTCGAGTTCAAGAGATGTGTTCAATGATCCATGTTTTATTCAAGAACATCGACAAAGGAATGGATGATATGGAGGTGGTAAAAAAAGATCAGATACAAGGTGGAACTGTTTGCTAGTGTTTGCCAAATTTTTGGGGCTGAAAATCAACAAATGAAGAAAAGTGGTTTTTGGAAAAGGGACTTCTGCGCCTAGTGTTTTTCAAGATCAGAAGGCGAATATATAGAAAAGTAAAGAGGGTCGTAAAGGTATTGGTGAGGTCACACAGGTGACTTGCACGCCATGAAAGGACCTACACAACGGTACCTAGGAGGATTGGAAAGGTGCATGGAATATGTTTTTCAAGATCAGATCTTCGGAATATGGAAAATGAAAGAGGGTCATGCAGGTGACTTTCAGGGACAGAGACCTACGTACCAAGACTTGCGCGCTGAGGGGAGACTTTCACGCCACCGTGTAGGTTGACCAAATGCCTATAAATACTGGACCACCCCTCCTAATTTGGTAATGATCTCAACACTTTGAAAAAATCAGAGCTCCCTTCACGCAGGTGTGGTGGTCGCGCAAGTGGTGTGCGGTCTAGCTTGTGAAGGTTGCGCGTTGGGTGGATAGTTGCGCGCCTATTGTCAGTTGCATGAGAAAATTGGTTTGGGAGTAAAAGGAAGTGGGCCGCATAAGTTTGGAGTTGGGGAAGGATGTGTCGCAAATGTGTTTTGGTGACACTTTCACGCCAGTTTGGACCTGCGCGCCGAAGACTTCCGCACCATTTTAAGACATGTGTGCTGAGCTTGGAGAAGAGTGCCATGTATTGTTGGAGAACGCCCGTCTTTCTGAGGCTCCACAAAAGACAAAATATTGCCCGATACCTTTAGTGCAAAGAGCGATTCATCTACGGGTGAAAGTTGAACTTCAATAGAGGATCCACATACAAAAGAAGATGTATTCATTAGTGATAATGAAGAGACCTACAGATCTATAAACTGTGAGTGGATCCTTTCTAGAGCAGTGAGAAAATGAAGAGAAAGAAGGTGATCCTCTCCACCCGTAGTGAGCTAGAGAGAGAGAAATAGTGAGTGACCATTGGGAAAGCAGTGAGCTGACCGTAAACCTTGTAAAGGAATTGATCCTGGGACAGAGTGTCTGTGGTCAATCCTTGTAATCAATAGCAAGTGAAGTTTAGTGGAATTTGGTATTTCCAACAACCTATCAGCATATGCTCCTTGTATGTATCCCTTAGCGGTGAACCATGTAAAAATTGTTATGTCATGTGCTTTCTGTACCTTCTGTTTATATTGTGAAATAAGAAAGAGAGAGAAGATTGTTTTTTCCTAACAGCGATATAAGGTCAAAATGAGATTTACTTTTAAATTATTCATACCTTGATTCACCCCCCCCCCCCCCTCTCAGGGTATTCAGCCTTCTGGACCTAACAATTTTTGAATCCCAAGTCACACATAATCTCATTACAAACATGAATATAAAATCGTTATCAATGTTGAATTCAGGTAACTGACCCTTCTGAACCAATTAAACCTTTTTCAACAAGTCACTATCTTTCATCTATGATTTCATTATTCTATCTACCTAGGGAGTTTTCACTTATACCTAAAAAACATATAAATTTCTAGCACTGACCACTTCCAGGAAAAGCATTATCAAATAATTAATCACATGGTCATGTTCCAAATTTAACAGGGATAATGTAGCTTTACATTTTAGTTTCAAAAAATTTGTCATTTTGTTCCCACTTTTAGGATGATAATGATTCATGCAATTATAATTTTTGATTTATTCCATCCATTTTCTTTGTCTCATGTTCATGTATTTCTGAGCAAATTTATACTTCAACTTATTATGGAACAATTTTATCCATATAGATGAATCCTTCAAATATTTAATGAAAAAAACAATAATAGATAATTAAAAATCATGTTTACGGTAATTTAACTCATTATTTTTAAACTTCTATAAAGAATAATCAATTTCCTAATCATTCTGTTTTATGAAAAAACAAATTCCTTTCAATGAAGTAACATTGTAGATAAAAAATTCATCATATATAGAAGGAACTGCCAAAACTATATCATTCACCAATATTCTTTTCAATTACATTAAACAGTAATAATATTATTTTGTCCTAATGATCTTCATGCCTTTTCAAGTCAACATAGTTAGTGGGCAAGATAACTATGAAAAATTTTCAACACTCCTCATAATAACATGCTAAACCATAAAAACTATGAATCTCAGTTTTATTTTTCAGTCTGGTCCATTCTTCAAAAACTGTTTTTAGAAAGATCAATAGGTATTCCATCATTATAAATAATGTAACCAAGGAATGTAATTTTTTATAACCCTATGTAACATTTTCTGAATTTCCAAAACAGTTTCTATTATTTTAAGGTTCTAAAGACATCACTAAAATAAATTTAATGATGTACTTTTATAATATACCAAAATTTAATCAATAAACACAACCACAAACGTATCCAAGAACATACAAAAAATCATATTCCTAAGATTCATTAATACTGAAGGTGTGTTGGTTAAACCAGAAGGCATAACAAAAAATTCATAATGTCCATATCTAGTATGAATCATGGTCTATAGAATTCATACTTCCTTTACATTTAATTAATATTACCTCGACCTGAATTCGATCTTTAAAAAATACAGAACTCTCTAGAATTGATCAAACAAATCATCAATATGATATGTATGATATTTTTTCAAAATTGTGATGTTATTAAAGGATCTAAAATCAATCAGAAGTCTCATTGAACAATCTTTCTTTTACAAAAAATAGGATCACCCCATGGTTATGTGCTAGTTCAAATGAATCATTTTTCTAATAACTTCTTTAAATTCATCATTAACTATAAAGGATCAATTTGCGCCATGGAATAATAGAGTTTTTAAATTGGCATAGCATTGGGAACCATGTCAACCTTAAATTCAACATCTTGATGAGGTATTATAGCAGGAAACTCATTAGTAAAAATATAAAGATATACATTTTCACTTGCACATAATTAATCTAAATAGACACATTGTTCTCAATAAAATGTGAAATGTAACATTCATTTCAATATTTTACTAGTTTCTGATATTCTTGTATGTTAAGAATTGAAAGGGTCCATTCTTCTACACAAACTGAAATTCTTTCTAAAAGGAATCCTCTTTTGACCAATATTAAATCCAGGAATGCTAAAAAAATTCCAATCCGTACACAAAATGACTTCAAACTCTACTACAAGAAAAAAATAAGGTTTGTAGGTAGATTATTTCCACAGATATGCATATGAAGGTTCTTATAATTTCTTTTTCTCTCAAAATTTACCCCATATATTTTTACCACCTGTTCAGGATTTATTTCATGATATAGAATTACCAATTTACTAGAAATTTTAATATAAATGAATGAATGTATAGAGTTGTAATCAAAATACACATTGGAATAACCTAAATAAAAACCAATTTACATGATACATCATTATTTGATGTCCCAACATCTACTGAAGTAGTTGAAAAGTATTTCACTACCCCTTTCTTATTGTATTCTAACATCATTCAATAATTTGATTTCATCTTTAGACACTCATTTTGATAATTCCCTATCTCATTTCACTTAAAACATATTTCTGAATATATATAAAGTTTTTTCTTACCATTACGCTCAACAATTTCAGTGAAATTATGAGAATTATCTCCCATTTTACCACCTCAAAAGAACATCCCCAAATTCAAAAGGCATTCCCCGGCTTGTTTTTTACTACATTTTTCACAAAATTTGATCATATGTTTCTTATCATCAGATTTTTTGGAAGAGTTATTCCCATTCTTCTTCCACCTCTAACTCTTATTTTATTATTTTTTCAATGAACAGTTAATCAATGGAAAACTCTATTTCCACATTCTCCGCACATGGTATGAGTTTTTTAATACTTTTTAACTCATGTTAAGAAAATTACCATTAATAAATAGAAATTAATCATTATTAAAAATGATTTATTTTACTATCAAGACCTTGTATAATATTTGGTGCATACCTTTCCTGTCGCATGAATTTTGATTCATAAGAATCCATTGAGTCATCTTCATTCCTCAACTTCGTGAATTGTTTTCCAATCCAATGTAGAACCACCATAGGAAAATAATTCTCAATAAACATACCTTTTAATTAATCCCAATCAAGAGATTCAATATCCTCACTATCCCTGATATTTTTAACCAATGACAACTACTGATTTACTTGACCTTAAAAATAGAAAATAAAAAGTCTATAATTTTGATGTTCTGAACACTCCATGAAATCTAAATTCATTTCTATGGTTTTAATACTCTCTTAATCAAGCACAATGTTAGTTGATCCTCTGAATGATAAAAGATATTTCTTCACAATGTTCTCCAATATCGACATGTTCTTCTATGGTTGACCAGGTTGATCTCGCGCATTGATACACCGCTATTTATATCCTAATTAAATAGTTCCATCACTAAAAGAAACTATTCAATACTAAAAACCATTTTAGGTTTCTTAATTGGAAGGTTTATTTCCTCTAGATGGAATCCTAGCATTCTATTCTTATTTACTCTTTAAAAAAATTTAATTGACATATCTTAGATGAACCAAAACTGTAATACTCAAATGGAATTTAAATTTTACTATAAATTAAAAATAATTTATTGATTTTCTATAAACAATATCCTAACCTTTAATGATATATAGACTGTACTTTGAAACAAACTATATGGCCCCATCCTTAAAACATTACATAATCTAGAGATATTTCAATAATTTGAAATCAATTCGCGTTGATGGACTTTTATGGTTTTGTGTTTTATAGAATTTGGCCACTATTAATACATATCATCCCATAAACATAGAAGAGAATAATATGAAAATAATATCCATTTTTTCAACCAATTAATACCCTTAAAAACAAGCCTTTTTTATTAAATGATTCTTAACTTCTTCCATAATATTACTCATCTTTATACCCTCAGAATTTTCTTTAAAAAACATTGGATGACCACAAAAAAAGAGTAGGGGATAAAATAAGGAAACAAAAAATTATTCCATGAGTAATTATAAACCCATGAATTACTAAGAATCATGAAAACATTATATCAATCATAAATATTAATGGTAACTTATGGCATCCATATCATACCTACATTCATGCTTTGAAATCCACATAGGGAGTAAATTTAGTGGTTATGTTTGGAATACCCATAATAGTATAGTCCCTAAATCTATTATGAAAAACCATAATGTTTACATATTCCTTGTTAACCAATGCATTGGAGAGCTATCACGGGCTCACCCACCCTCAGGTTATCACCGAACCACCCGAATACATTTGAAATGCCCATGAACCATTACATAATCATAACGAATGAACAAGCAAAAAGGGAAAATAAAATTTCCACATAGAAATCATGAGACATCATTTTAAGATATTAATATAATCAATTCATTTTAAAAACCATTTAAAATTCTGAAATACCTAAAAAATAATATGGTATTTTCATTTCTTTAAAAAAACTTTTCAGCATATAGATGATTCTAGATATCAAATAAAGCTCATGGTGGCGGAATGTTCATTGTCTCTGTCTACGTTTAAAAAACATTCCTTTTTTTGTTTAGTTAAATGATTCGTAAAAAAATTCCTTTTGAAAAACTTTTAATGAAATTATGTCGAAAGTGTTTACTATACATCTTATAAATTAATTTCATATATAAATCAAAATATACCACATTGATTGGAAATTGAGATGAAGTCCCTTACCTTGAGTCCAACTAGTCATATTCGTTCTTTAATTTCCATGATAATAAAATAAGGTAAATTTATAAATGCATTAGAACAATGTTATAGTTTATTATTCATTTTATATCAATTATCACCATGTCATAAAAATTAGTTACTTATTTGAGTTCACATCCAAAGTTTGGTCGAATTTCGGTACTTGAGAAAAAAATGAACTTGTTTTGATGAAAATTATCCATTTGGCCATAAGTCCATTATATCCCAAATATTATTCATTATTTGAATATCATATATATCTTGAATATATTTATTTATAGTAGACCAATAAATTTGGAGATGAGAAATTAAAATTCATTGTTTATGGAGACGGCTGGCTGTACGTATGCATGAATGGTACTTTCATTTCGTTGTCATATTAAGGGGATGAAAATAAAATGATACATAGTTATATTAAAATTATGGTATAATACATTCATTATATAAGTTACATAAGTTCATTAATTAATCCCTTTTTACATTCCATGAATTTAATGAATGAGTCATATCACTTTGAGGTGGCGGTATTCCACGCTTCTTCAAATGAACTTATCGTATTAACACATTAGGGAATGAAAAAAGGTATGTTAGAAATAAAAATTATAGAAGCGCATAGAAAATATAAATTTAATATATATCATATATAAATATTGTTCTTTAATAATTCTTACCATGATAGGTGGTATGAGGAAATTGAACAAGCATTTCTTGATGATATAGTAGTCCGCTGTACATAGAAACAATTTATTATATATCCATCAGATCAGGGTTCATGTAACTTTAGATTTTACCCATATGATAAAAAAATCCTAGTATATTTAGGATATTTTTTCAAATAATTTAATAAATTTAGTTTAGGGGGTTGGAGAACAAAACTAAATGAATTAATATTAAGAGAATACATTAACTCTAAATCAACTAACTCCTTTCGATGTTAGGGGAACAGATTCCTTCAGATGCCTTCTACACAATGAAAGGAATATATGAGGATATGAGGGATGTTGGTAGATTATTTAATCATAATTTGGACATGATAAGGGGCTTAAGAGGTGTGATTAAGTGGGTAGAGTTGGTCTCCACTTATAAGAGGGAGGAGGGTCACTTCTGGAGAGTCTTAAAATATTATTTTGTTATAAACTTTTTTTTTGAATTATAATAGTTACATAGTAAAACATTAATATGATATGATAAGGATGGGTATAAATACACTAAAAAATTAGTTTTACACATTTTAGGTTACAAATTTGACCTTATATTTTTTATTTAATCTTAGGTAAATAAAGTTATGCCTTCTATGTCTTCTTGTAGTTTTACACTATATGGTCAATATGGTAACTATAGATTTCCAAGAGAACATCAAGATGATAATTAATGATATTTTTAACATTATGTAATTTAGTTGGCCAAATCTAGTATTTCCATGACTATTATATCACTTAAAAAAATATTGTTTTTTTTAAAACTCATTTATGAAAATTTTGACATTCTTTAGTAATTAATTTTCTTTAAAATCATAAAAACATGATTAATTTGAAAAAAAGTGTTAAAAAATATAACATATCATAATCATCCCTATAATTTGTATATTGAATCAAAAAAATTAAATTACATTTATTTTAATATATATAATATCATTTATTTGAATATTTCATTAAGAAGATAATCATTGCATCAACATTGTGTCATAAATAAATTTATTTTTTAATGTCTAAAAATTGTAAATAAATTAACAAGATGTAGTAAATTTTTAGATTTTTTATTAGTATTTTTATTCAAATATATCAATTATATAAATCTACCTTAAAATTTTTTTAGTAAAAATTTACATGTTTAAGTTATAGTTCACTTTAAATTAAATTATATACTATAACATTTCATTATCTCACCCATGTGGCTCTATGGGGTCCAATGAATGGAAAAGGGGGTGATTATGGTCGTTCATATCTCATTAAATATTATTAATTCATGTTTTAAGGTATTTTTATATTATTATAATTATATTTTTTACCATTATATTCATGATTTACCTTTTAACCATGGTAAATATAAGAAATTATGAAATTTTACTATTCATAATGTTCAAAAATAAAAGGTATATATTTATGAAACATGGACCTTCTGATTCCAAATATGGAATTAATTTTTCCAAATTAAAAACAAACAAATTAGATTAATTAATTTAAAATTTATCCCCATTGTCAAAACTTGAAGTCGGTTTTCGAAAAGAAAAACTATCAAAATATTGGCAAGTGTTTATGTCCAATTTAATTATCAAATTACTTCTAACAAACTAAATTACATTAAATAATAAAAAAATATTACATGTAGAATATCAAACCAATTAAAAGTATAAAATAACAATTTAAATAAAATTCATGGAAATTCACTTTTCAATTATATTGAAGTGTGTTTCACTATTCATTAAAATATGAGTTTTATCCGCAAAATACCAAAAATTTTACAAAGGTAAATTTTAATGTTCAATTTCTTATGAACAAGTTTACTTTATCAAATTGAAATCATAAAATTGACAAAAAATATTTTAAAAATGGAGTTTTGATAAAAAGGTTGTAAAATGACTGCCTAAAAATAGTAGTGTGTTTTATCTTTAAAATTGGATTTATTCTCATTTTCAAACACTTAAATTCATTGGCTAAATGTAAAAACATTTAACAAATCTTAAAATCATACTATAGTAAATTCTATTCATCACCTCCAATACAATATCTAGGAGTTAACTATAATTTAAAATAGTTATATTATTTATGTTTTATTTTTGTGTATAACTCAGTGTTTTGTGCAACGTATGATTTCAGAGAAACCTAGTGTTGCGTCGTTTGAATGATATCATATATACATTCCCCATTAATCTAAAATTAAAATTTAATTCAAAAATATTACTAGACATGAAAATATATTATTCTATAAATACCTCTGAAGTTACATTATATGTATTAAATTATTCCCTTCATTTGGAACTAATTGGTTTTTATATCATTAATGGCTCAAAAATTCATTTATTTAGCTTATAATGATAAATAAAATATACTTGTATATTTTACTATTCACCGAGAAAAGTCAACTATTTTACGAAAAATACAAAAAATTAATACAAAAAATTTAATTAAATGTAAATTGGAAAATTAAATCTATTTCATGAAAATAATTTTTTAAAAGTGTAAAATTATATTTTCAGATAAAATCAATATTTATTTGTAAAATTATTAATTCAATATTATTTCAAATTCATTGACTCTTTAAAAATTTATTTAACCTATCATTCATTTATTCAATCATTATAATACACCATAATATTGATATATAAAATGGTTTTTTTAAAAGCCATTCTTTTAATGAAATATATTTTTCTATAAAATTGAAATTAAGAAATTATTTTTTCATATAAATACAAACACTTTTTTTCTCTTTTAGAAGATTTATTTACATGTATAATGATATAAATGTGATAATTTTTTGCTTTTTATGATGTATATATTTTATTTACAACTCTAATATTTTAGGATACTATTCTAAAAGTTTGGTTACTATTTGTAGGGGCAGATTACTATTCTAACAGTATGATATCTATCTGTCATTTTGGATCCATAATTTCGAAAAGGAATACAAGTATCCTTCATCCATTATTCAAAAACATTTACTATCATTGATATATACATTAATTTAAAAAATATATAGTAAATTTTGAATTTTATACTTTATTTCAAAATTAATTTTCATCTATTCAATCATTTTATGTGGTAAAGCATATGCAAATTTTCATATAATTAATATATAATTTCCTATTTTTTACAATTGTAATAAATTCTATATATATGAGATTATTTATTATTTCAGTATAAGGTTTTAATTAATATAATAAAACATATCTGGTTTTATCATATCATTTATATACATTATATAATATTATATTATAAAATACAACGCAATTATATATTGAAATATAAAATTCCATTAAAAAATTTCTGTGTCATTATATTCTCCTCTATAAGGGAAATTTCTCACAGACAATTTCATATTACATACTAAGGTGAAAAATAATATTGATATTTATACTTCATGCTTTCATTAAGTTCCCATTTAGCATCCAAATACATATATTTTCATCGTAGAACCATGACTATGTGTGATTTCTTGTAATATAACACATATTCTCTATGTTCCTCAATCTTCACCAACGAATCCTCATAGGATATCCCATTTTCCATCTATACCATCTCCACATTCAGTAAATGTGAGTTATATATTGTTTTCTTTTACAAGTTAGATAAATGGAACACATCATGTACTTAAGAAAGTGGTTATGGGAGTTCTATTTGATAGGTCACAACTCAAATGTGAACAACAATCTCAAATGGGAAGATAAAACTGGGACATAGGTTTCCCTTATTCCAATTTTTTTTTAACACTCATACATGGGGATATACTTATTAACACCCTATCAACATCCTTAACCTTTATGAGTAGTCAATGACTAATAGAAAAGGTCATCTATCTACTTTGATTGTACCTTATCTGTTGCTAAATTTACATCACCTTCCATACTATTTCCTTAACCATTTCATGACATGGAGGTATATGTTATCTAACTACACTGTAGAATGCCATTTTTAGACTAATATTCTATTAAATTGATTCATATATGGAAAAATTTGTTCTTTAGTGGAAACTATTATTTTATGAGACCCCACAGGCGAAATATACTAATCATATCCTCCTTTGAAGCCTATCGATTCTACACCCAACATGACATAAATTTTATCAATAGTACACATAGATTGGCCATAAAAATGGTGGTGATAAGTCATATTTATTTTCAACATATTTTTTATAGGAAATTGGAGACTCTTCAAAAACATGGCATTAATTATTACATCTCAACTAGATTACATAGATGAATGTGTTCTAAGAAACCTCACCAGTTCTATGATGTATGTCATTACATGTTGGTTGAATGATAATTCATTTTGAAGAGTGAATTAATGATAAGAATTTATAAAAAGTTCTACTAAAACTCATATATAATTATTTCCACTTGATTTTTTTATATTGATAATGAATCACACATTGTTATGATTCCCATTTATATATGTATATATGGTTAATGGTTGCATATTCCCTTTGGATATTTTCCATTTATCCTTTTCCTACTAGTATATTATGAACCTTGAGGTATATTCTATTTTATTTTTCAACATATTTTTTCTCTAGTAGTTCTCTCTGATATCTTGATACACTATCATTCTCCCTATATTGAAAGATAAGGTTTATCTTTGTTCATCACATAACAAATCATTAATTATCTTAAGATTTTATGGAAAAAAATTAATTTCCAACATATTTGAACACCTTCTTAATCAATATTAAACACTGATTATTTCCTATTTCTCATATCTCCATCATTCATGTTTATTTCAAACAAATCTCTTTGAGAATATGTTATCATATCTAGAATGGCTAGTTCATAAATTATTTGATTTAGTAATGATGATGTTAATTACCTTATGATCCACATTTCCATAATTTTGAGGTCTAAAAATATTGAATCCTTCTAAATTCTGATCTTTGAAAAGGTTTTTATATCATTTACACTTCTGAAATCTATAAATTTATTCTCATTCCTTAGATAGTAGTGTATTGAGTAATCCGTGTCCTTAATCTACACTAACAATATTCATTGGTGTATAATAACCTCATTCTATTTCAATTTATATTTTTGGATCTAATTATTCATATATATTTCACTCCTCTAACCATTTAGATAATTTCCAAAAATCATCAACACGTAGATCACTGCATCCAACTTAATATCATGTGTCGAGTAGTATTACTTATGAAGATTCATCATATTTAAGGTATATGAAATAAGATTATCATTATGAATTAATACATATCCTAATACCATTATTGAATCATCATTATTTACCTTCAGCTGTTCTCCACATGAGTGGTGTGTGAGGAATGGATCATTGAAAGAGCAATTTTTAACATCAATTATCCTCTACTTACAGTCATCAATCTTGAAAATATTCACACACTTGCAATTCATCCTAATTAGTGGTTTTAATATTCCTAATAAAATTCTCACAAATAATCAATAATAACTAACCATTATTAGGAAAAAATTGATCTACATTATTGATAATGGTTTCGAATAGTCCTAAATTTCATTTTTCTTAAATGAGAACTCAAATATAATCATAATGGTGATAAAATTCCCTAATTATGATAATTCCATAATGAAAAAGAAACATTTTTAACCATTAATGTAACTTATATTACATTATATAGGAATAAAAAAAAGGTTCAGGGTGGTGTTAATAGACCACATAAAATATTTTTATTGAAATGGATCAATTGGTATCAAGTAATTGAAGTTAATTTTTACGGTTAATTATTATTTGAAAAAATGAAATAACACATTGATATTTTAATTGTAGTTCAGTACAATGTTGACCTACTATACTATTATAACTCCCTATATGATGGGATATACATTTTTATTAGTTATTATTTTATAATGTGAATCGTGAACTGATTAAAATATTATTATTCATGTGAATGTGTAACCAGATGAAAGAAGACTTTTATAGGGAGTGCCAACCCAATTACAAAAATAAATTTAGATATTCGTATTTGAAAAAAATGCTCATAACCTTATAATATGGGAGTATTGACCAAATTATAAATAAATATATTTTATGTAAATTATTAAAGATAATGTGAAAACATGTGGGAGATGGGAAGAAGTGTTACATATTCAAGAAATCAAAATGAAATAGTCATCAAAAGAATATAATAGAGGAACTGATTCTTGAGTGTTTGATCAGATATATTATATAATTAAGTGTGTAAACTTTTTCTTATACATTTTTTAAAACATTGAAAGATCATTATTTTTTTGTGAGTGAAATTAAACATTGCATGAAAATACAACACATCATAGTATTAACACTACCACACTCTTCACATCGTATTACAAGAAATTATAAAAACTCTTATAACAGAAGTTTCCCATGATTAATGTTTTCCTTTAGAACAAAAGTATAAAATAACCAAGATCAACCATATTAAAAAAATCTACAGTATTGATAAACTATTGAGATTTCAAAATTCAGAAATAATATATCAGATTATCAAACCATAGAAGAAAGTAGAAATTATCATAAAATATGTCACTCATCTCACAACTAAAATTTTATTTGATTAAGAATAATTAAAAAATTGAAATAACTATATATAAAATTCATACATTAACAATAATAGTAGTTCAATAAAATATCCTATAGAAATCAGATGCTTGAATTTAAAATACAAATTTCAAAAACTTTCCATTTAAAACAAATAGTAAATAGATAGATATTCTCAAAAATTAAAAACAAAAATTTATTTATTTTAAAACAAGTTGTGGTGAAATTAATAGGAATTAATACTAATATATATAAAATAAAATTGAATAAAAAAAAATTTAATTATAAAAATACTTTTTTGAGTTTCAAGCAGTAAGTTTCATGAGTGAATATAAAACATGATTTGACCATCGTAAATTCATGTTTAGAACATTGAAAAAAGTTCACACAATAACTATATAATAAATATAGATTTATAAATTGACTAGAAAAATATAATTATTAGAAATTAAAAATAAAAAAATTGGAATAAAAAAATTTAAAACATAGACTAATTTATGATTTTATAAAAACCATTATAAATTCCCTGAACAATTCTTAAAAATTCTTGTTGGATAATTTCACATTAATTTTTGACTACATATTTCAATTTTCGACATATGTGTACTAATTCATGAATTCCATTAAGTGATACATGTAGATGATTCTAAAAAGGGATTCACATAATTGAATTCATCATATAGGTTATTCACATATCAAAATTTTGGAATACTATAAATAATACGACTTATCAAAATCCTAGCCTAAAACATAAATTAATAAATATATAATAAACATTCAATTAAGGTCTGTTATATTTATAGAATTTTATCACATTCCCAAAAAATCAAGAATTAAATAAATTATATATTTATAGCTCATTTTCTGATAAAAACAGAGTATTATAATTGTTCTAAAGAACTATATAAATGAAAACAAAACCATATAGTAAGTACTAACCTTATTTAGGAAGTTCTAGAGGATGATCAAGGAGTATATTTTTTGTATATAATATATTTATATTATAAAAATATAATCACTCAGATTTTAGTTCCTTATCACATGATATTATCAAAATACATAGGGTAACTGATTCTAGAAAATCAATTATATGGAACAAAAACTACTTCAACACAAATTGGCTCTATGTATTATCATTTGGTTAAATGTTGTAAAATATATTTTATTTTATTGGAATACAAGAAAACATATCTAAATAATTTATTATGATCACTAAGTATGTATTTATACTATAAAAACTTAAATTAACTTTTAGAACATGTTTTTACCATTCAAAACATGAAATCTAAATATATTTAAATCAATTAAATACTATGATATAATGAAGATTATCATACATTAATTAATACACTGTTAAAATTACTTAGGAATTATGAGGGAATAGAAAAAAAAGACTCTAATTATGAAAACATAATGTGGATCATGGATTCTCTCTAAATTATCCCCAATAAATAAAATTACAAAAACCAAGTATAAATTTAGAATCATCTCTTCTTTTTTAAATTAACAAAAAGATATTGTTTCAAATAAATAACGTAATTTTTATTAGAAACATAAATAATTAAAATGATATGTTTTTTATTAAATATTTATTGGATAATAATTTTTGAAAACAGTATCTAGGATCCACTATAATGTAACCAGTCATTTAAATATGGACTACATTCCTTGATCAGAATTAGTTGAAGTTGTTTGAGGAAAAATGATGACATATCATTTAAAATATAATATTTGATGAAAAAACCCGGTATAATGGTAAGAAAAAATCATCATGGATATATTACATGTTTTAAAATAGTTATATATTTTTAAAAAATATTTAAATAAATTAAACAGTGTAAATTTCAAAATCATTTTTTAGATTTTATAGATTTCAAGTAAATCATTAAATTTAATCATATTAATACATTCCCACTCCACATAACCATATTGAAACCTAAAAATACTATGATCAAAAGATTATAAGGTAAATTTTAATGTTCTTAAATTGATTAAAATGAAAAGGCATTGTAATGATATGTTAATGTTTATTTTCAACAAGGATAAACCCTAAAACAACATCTATGTTATTAACATGATCTCAAATATAATAAAATCTATCATAAATATGATTTATTATAGAATATTGTAATAGATGCACTGAAATTGAAATTGAAGTATTAGATTCAATATTAATAGGAAACCTATCATGATAAATAAAAAATACAATGAACATTTTCTTAATCCAGAAAAATATACCACAAAAACTAGTAGTAGATATATAGTATGATTCATAAGAAAATATAGAAATTTATAATTTAATCTTACAAGACCAAAAACAAATCATTTTCGGTGAAACTTACCTATACCTAATTTTCGATCTTATATAAATTTTATTGCCTAAAAAATTAGAGTCTGAATAGGATCTTAAATAAAAACAATTATTCATAGAATAAAAAATTATATTTATCAGTTCATTTAACTTATCTAATTGTAATTTTCCTAGGATAAATTTGACTATATTTAATTTCATCTTGAACTATTGAACATTATAAAACACCAAACATGATATAGGGTCTAGATGTAGCCAAATAATAAAATACTTCGATCATTAATATAAAATATATATAATTAATATATTTACTAGTTGAATAAATGTCTAATTTTACATGAAGTACCCCTAGAAATTTTCATTAATTTAAAATAATCAAGCCCAAACTGTTTAACAAACATTTTAGCATAATTAGATTGATTATGAATGATATCATATATTATTTAATAAATTTGATATGTAGAAAATAAAATTATTTCAAAAATGAATATCATGTAATACCAAAATTAAATCGTGGTTTACACATTATTAAAAATAAATTTACAAGAAGAACCAAAAAAAATATGAGTAAAATTAATTTAAAAAATTAAATTATCATGTGAAATTATTTTAAATAAATACATAGAATTAACATTTCCATTCAAAAGACCATTATTTAATAGAAAAAACAAAATCCTACCATACTAAGAATGTGGTTCTTGTTTGATAACATTTAATGAATTAGATTATTTGAAATCGTGATTATTGTTGGTCGGAGAGTGATGGCAAGAGGGGGGGTGAATTGCCTTTTACAAATTAATTAACAATTTAAAAACAATTAATAAATGCAACAGAAAAAAAGGGGCAAGACACAATTTGATAACGGAGTTCGGCTTAAACCAAAGCCTACATCTCTGATCCCAACTCAACCGTTGAGAGATTTACTTCAGCTTGCTTTTTAATGGTTATAGCAAGAAACCCACTAGCCATTTTAAGGTAGGCTAGATCACCTTCGTACAACTTGCTTTTTTATTATGGTTGTAGCAAGAAACCCAAAATGAAAGTGAGGAAGAAAAGGATGGTTTGTTTTAATACAAACCCAATGAAGAACTAAACAATTGAAATAAATAAACTATAACAAACTTGAGGAAGCCTTGAGCGCCAAGAGTGTGAGATTAGTTGATGTAGAGGCAGCCCAAGCTTCAAGGATGGAGGTGGATCACAAGTAGCCTTAGAGATTTGTCGTTAGAGCTTAAAGGGATCAAAAACTCATTCCAATGTATCGGTAGTTGTTCCCGGCATCCATCCTCGTCTATTTATAGGATGAATATCCCAAAATACTTCAATATGGCCATTGGAGGGCTTTCAGAGCCGTTGGGGGTCAAAAGTACAAGTCTGGTCAAAGCCCAACGGCTAGTTTGACTGGGCTTACCGGCTGACCGGTGCTTGTCCACCGGCTGGCCGGTGATGGGCCACCGGCCGGCCCGTGGTCGAGACAGAGAGCAAGCTCTCTGTCTGGTTCCACCGGTCGGCCGGTGGTCCAGACACCGGAAGGCAGGTGGCACCTTGCAGTAGGCAAGGCCTACTGTCTGGTTCCACCGGCTGGCCGGTGGTCAGGCACCGGCTGACCGGTGGAACCTGGCAGAGAGCATTGCATCTGCCAGAGTCCACCGGCCGGCCGGTGGTAATCCACCGGTTGGCCGGTGGACTCAGAGAGTCCTTTTCCAGTCTTCTTGGGCCAACTTTTTGGCAACCTTTTTCCTATCATCAAAAACACTTGAAAACAAGTTAGAACACGATGAGAGTGATTGTGATCATTAAAATCCAAGAGAGAGGGGTACAACAATATCCCCCTATTTTGAAGATCACAATCACAAATGAGAATGCTTTTAAAAAGGATATGCCAAGTAAAAAGAAATAAGAAACTTGGACTTGGAAAATTTTAGAGATCATTTTAGTACATGAATTTAATAGATGTATCATGTATTGAAAATGATATTAATCTTGAAAGGATTGAAAAAAAGATAATGGTTCATTTTGAAATTGTAACCATAGGTCATTTAAAAGAAACAACTGAAATCAATAACTTAACCATTTAAAAACATATTTTGATGAAAGTAATAACTTAAAATTGAATTTTTTTTTAAAAGAGCACTTAATTAAATAAGTAACTATGTAATAGAGAGTTTTTCTCCCCCTTTGGGATTATCAAAATAGGAGGAAAAGTATGAAAGAATATTAGAAAAACAATAATAAGGAAGTAAGCAATGACAAAAAGGATTGATAGATAAGACAACTTGAATTTTATAAAAGATGAAACGTTACATAGAAAGTTCAAAATAAAAATACAAAGACAAGTCAAAAACAGGAACGACTCTATTCACTACTAGAGGGCCAAGAGTGACGACGACGCCTAAAGGTCGGAGGAGCCGGAGGATCCTGGACCGCCTCAAAGCGACGATCAAGAGAATCGATCCGAGAGTGGAGCTGATCAAACTGAGAGCTGAAGTAAGAAAACTGTAAGTCGAGCCGGGTCTCAATCTGATCCTGGAAGCGAAGGAATTGATCAGCCATCACCGACAAGCTACCAGTATCAGCGGGAGGGGGCACAGCCTCAGTAGGCTCCGGTGCATCATCACCCGCTCCATCTCCCTCATCAGTAGTAGCAGCAGCAGCCTCACCTTCGCTGTCACCACTCCCTTCCTCTTCATCATCACCACTGTCCTCACTATCTGAAAGAGGATAGGCAGCGGAAATGGAAGGAGGCATGGCATGGGAAGGAGGGTGTGAATGTGTCTGAGGGGAGTAAGCCTTGAGAAGGCCCTCCTTGTCAGTAATCCACTCCTGACGCCAAGGATGCCAACAAATTTTTATCCGTTGCACCATCATAAAATTGATGATGCTATCCTTCTTTGGCTGCTCGAAGGATGTAGCACGGAGAGGGACATCAAGAAAGGTAAAGATTTTGGTCAACAAGCGCCCGTGAGGTAGAGTTTTGGACCGGCGCGGGTGCTCAGCCACATAAGACATGGCCTAGAACAGGAACCGGACCAAATTGAAACGAACACCTCTCGTGATATAAGAAAGAAGATAAATATCAATAAATTTCACCGTATCGTGATGACCGATACGGGGTGAAAGGGTGGTCTGAATGAGGCGCTCAATGATGTGATGGTTAGGGTAGAGCTGGGAGTGCTTGACAATGGGATCGGTGGGCTTCCCTGTGAGATGCTCAAGAGCATCAGAACGATCAAAATCAGGGTCCCGAGGAAACTCCCCCCGAGCAAATGCATGAGGTCCAACATGAGGAACCCCTAGCATCCTGGCAATCTCCAAAGAAGTGAAAGTGATGGGTTGCCCAAGAGCAGTGGTAGAAATGGTATCGATGTCGTCAAAAACCGACCACGTCAGGTGAGCATAAAATTCTTTGACAAGAAGGGGATAAATAACATCCTTCTCCGGAGGTTCAAAAAAAGAATGCCAGTGTTGATATTCAATGATGGAGAAAATCTCGAGACGAGCAGAAGAAAGCCAATAATAATCAATTACTCTTCCAGGAAGAATGACTTTGTCATGCCAAATGTCCAAAAGTTGAGGGATTGAAGGAGGAGGAGGTGCGTCTTGAGCGATTCCCTTTCCCTTGTGTGAAGAGAGAGGACCCATGATGGAAAAAGGGAAAAAAATTGAGAGAGATTGAGAGAAAATGGAGTTTGAGAGGGCAAGGAGGAAGAAAGGAAGCTAGGGCAAGGAGGAGGCGCGGGTCTGGAGGAGGCGCACAAGAGAGAGAGAGAGAGAGAAATGGGAAGGGTTTTAATTTGAACCCTTCCTCCGGCCGGCCCAAAAAAGGAAAACCCGACACCACCGGTTAACCGGTGATGTACCACCGGTTGACCGGTGGTATCGAAATTCATAAAAAATTAAAATAAAATAAAAAAGAGTTAAAATAACTTAAAAAGAAATATAAGCAAGCCAAAAAGAGTCAAATATTTAATACTTCTCATTGACGAATCATTCCTAACTCCCCCTTAATAAAATCAAAACGTTCAACCGGGAGCGGTTTGGTAAAGATATCAGCTAAGTGGAAATCAGTAGGAATGAAGTCCAAAGTGATATCCCCTTTTTGAAAATGGTCACGAAGGAAATGATGCCTTAAATCTATATGCTTTGTCCTAGAATGTTGTATTGGATTCTTAGAAATACTAATGGCACTAGTGTTTTCACACCGTATAGGGACATGATCGTAGGAAAGGCCATAATCCAAGAGAGTGTGCTGCATCCAAATAATTTGGGCACAACAATTAACAGCTGCTACGTATTCGGCCTCGGCAGTAGAAAGAGCAACACAGTTTTTCTTTTTTCTACTCCATGAAACAAGGGACTTGCCTAGCAGATGACATGATCCACTAGTACTCTTACGATCTAATTGACATCCGCCAAAATCAGCATCCGAATATGAAGAAAGTTCAAAAGATGTATTAGAGGGATAAAACAAACCAATGTTTTTGGATCCTTTTAAATACTTAAAAATTCTTTTGACCGATTTAAAATGAGATTCTTTGGGATTGGCTTGAAAACGAGCACAAAGGCAAACACTGAACATGATGTCAGGACGGGTCGCAGTTAGGTAAAGTAGACTCCCGATCATACTCCTATAAAGCTTGTTATCCACTTGTTAGTGCCCTCATGGGTCACTTCCAAAAGCTTCCAAATTTCATGAGAAGTGGTGCAAGTAGAAATACGATTAAATTCATTACGGTCTAACCCACAATGAAGAGAATTCATGGCTTTGCCATCAAGATCAAAATTAGCAATGTCTTCGGGGGTCCATTTAGACTCATCTTTGCTAGAGAGAGTGTAACCTTGCATAACAATTCTATATATAGGATATCCAATACTTCTAAGAAATGTAATCATGTGAGTTTTCCAATAAGTGTAGTCGGTTCCATCAAAGAATGGAGCCCGAGTCATGGAATACCCTTCGGGTGCTTGTGAGGAAGAATCCATCACTATGGATTTTAGTTTTGTAACCGGTTAAGGTATTACACAAACGTCCCTTTGATACCAATTGTTTGTCGGAGAGTGATGGCAAGAGGGGGGTGAATTGCCTTTTACAAATTAATTAACAATTTAAAAACAATTAATAAATTCAGCGGAAAAAAAGGGGCAAGACACAATTTGATAACGGAGTTCGGCTTAAACCAAAGCCTATGTCTCCGTTCCCAACTCAACCGTTGAGAGATTTACTTCAGCTTGCTTTTTAATGGTTGTAGCAAGAAACCCACTAGCCGTTTTAAGGTAGGCTAGATCACCTTCGTACAGCTTGCTTTTTTATTATGGTTGTAGCAAGAAACCCAAAATGAAAGTGAGGAAGAAAAGGATGGTTTGTTTTAATACAAACCCAATAAAGAAGTAAATAATTGAAATAAATAAATTATAACAAACTTGAGGAAGCCTTGAGCGCCAAGAGTGTGAGAGTAGTTGATGTAGAGGCAGCCCAAGCTTCAAGGATGGAGGTGGATCACAAGTAGCCTTAATGATTTGTCGTTAGAGCTTCAAGGGATCAAAAAATAATTCCAATGTATAGGTAGTTGTTCCCGGCATCCATCCTCGTCTATTTATAGGAGAAATATCCCCAAATACTTCAATATGGCCGTTGGAGGGCTTTCGGAGCCGTTGGAGGTCAAAAGTACAAGTCCGGCCAAAGCCCAACGGCTAGTTTGACTGGGCTTACCGGCTGACCGGTGCTTGTCCACCGGCTGGTCGGTGCTCCAGACAAAAGCCAGAGCTTTCTGTCTGGGTTCCACCGGCTGGCCGGTGATGGGCCACCGGGGGGCCGGTGGTTGAGACAGAGAGCAAGCTCTCTGTCTGGTTCCACCGGCGGGCCGGTGGTCCAGACACCAGGAGGCCGGTGGCACCTGGCAGTAGGCAAGGCCTACTGTCTGGTTCCACCGGCTGGCCGGTGGTCAGGCACCGGTTGACCGGTGGAACCTAGCAGAGAGCATTGCATCTACCAGAGACCACCGGCTGGCTGGTGGTAATCCATCGGTTGGCCGGTGGACTCAGAGAGTCCTTTTCCAGTCTTCTTGGGCCAACTTTTTGCCAACCTTTTTCCTATCATCAAAAACACTTGAAAACACGTTAGAACACGATGAGAGTGATTGTGATCATTAAAATCCAAGAGAGAGGGGTACAACAATATCCCCCTATTTTGATGATCACAATCACAAATGAGAAAGCTTTTAAAAAGGATATGCCAAGTAAAAAGAAATAAGAAACATGGACATGGAAAATTTTAGAGATCATTTTAGTACAAGAATTTCATAGATGTATCCTGTATTGAAAATGATATTAATCTTGAAAGGATTGAAATAAAGAGAATGGTTCATTTTGAAATTGTAACCATAGGTCATTTAAAAGAAACAACTGAAATCAATAACTTAACCATTTAAAAACAGATTTTGATGAAAGTAATAACTTAAAATTGAACTTTTTTTTAAAAAAGAGCACTTAATTAAATAAGTAACTATGTAATAGAGAGTTTTTCTCCCCCTTTGGGATTATCAAAATAGGAGGAAAAGTATGAAAGAAAATTAGAAAAACAATAATAAGGAAGTAAGCAATGACAAAAAGGATTTATAGATAAGACAACTTGAATTTTATAAAAGATGAAACGTTACATAGAAAGTTCAGAATACAAATACAAAGACAAGTCAAAAACAGGAACGGCTCTATTCACTCCTAGAGGGCCGAGAGTGACGACGACGCCTAAAGGTCGGAGGAGCCGGAGGAGCCTGGACCGCCTCAAAGCGACGATCAAGAGAATCGATCCGAGATTAGAGCTGATCAAACTTAGAGCTGAAGTAAGAAAACTGTAAGTCGAGCCGGGTCTCAATATGATCCTGGAAGCGAAGGAATTGATCAGCCGTCACCGACAAGCTACCAGTATCAGCGGGAGGGGGCACAGCCTCAGCAGGATCTAGTGCATCATCACCCGCTCCATCTCCCTCATCAGCAGCAGCAGCAGCAGCCTCACCTTCGCTGTCACCACTCCCTTCCTCTTCATCATCACCACTGTCCTCACTATCTGAAAGAGGATAGGCAGCGTACTGGTAGGAGGCATGGCATGGGAAGGAGGGTGTGAATGTGTCTGAGGGGAGTAAGCCTTGAGAAGGCCCTCCTTGTTAGTAATCCACTCCTGACGCCAAGGATGCCAACGAATGTTTATCCGTTGAACCATCATAAAATTGATGATGCTATCCTTCTTTGGCTGCTCGAAGGAGGTAGCACGGAGAGGGACATCAAGAAAGGTAAAGATTTTGGTCAACAAGCGCCTGTGAGGTAGAGTTTTGGACCGGCGCGGGTGCTTAGCCACATAAGACATGGCCCAGAACAGGAACCAGACCAAATTGAAATGAACACCTCTGGTGATATAAGAAAGAAGATAAATATCAATAAATTTCACCATATCGTGATCACCGATACGGGGTGCAAGGGTGGTCTGAATGAGGCGCTCAATGATGCGATGGTTAGGGGAGAGCTGGGAGAGCTTGACAATGGGATCGGTGGGCTGCCCTGTGAGATGCTCAAGAGCGACAGCAAGATCAAAATTAGGGTCCTGTGGAAACTCCCCCTGAGCAAATGCATGATGTCCAAAATGAGGAACCCCTAGCATCCTGGCAATCTCCAAAGTAGTGAAAGTGATGGGTTGCCCAAGAGCAGTGGTAGAAATGGTATCGACGTCGTCAGAAACCGACCACGTCAGGTGAGCATAAAATTCTTTGACAAGAAGGGGATAAATAACATCCTTCTCAGGAGTTTAAAAAAAAGAATTTCAGTGTTGATATTCAATGATGGAGAAAAGCTCGAGACGAGCAGAAGAAAACCATGAATAATCAATTACTCATCCAGGAAGAATGACTTTGTCATGCCAAATGTCCGGAAGTTGAGGGATTGAAGGAGGAGGAGGTGCGTCTTGAGCGATTCCCTTTCCCTTGCGTGAAGAGCGAGGACCCATGATGGAAAAAGGGAAACAAAATTGAGAGAGATTGAGAGAAAATGGAGTTTGAGAAGGCAAGGAGGAAGAAAGGAAGCTTGGGAAAGGAGGAGGCGCGGGTCTGGAGGAGGCGCACGAGAGAGAGAGAGAGAGAGAGAAATGGGAAGGGTTTTAATTTGAACCCTTCCTCCAGCCGGCCCAAAAAAGGAAAACCCGACACCACCGGTTAACCGGTGATGTACCACCGGTTGACCGGTGGTATCGAAATTCATAAAAAATTAAAATAAAATAAAAAAGAGTTAAAATAACTTAAAAAGAAATATAAGCAAGCCAAAAAGAGTCAAATATTTAATAGTGCTCATTGACGAATCATTCCTCACTCCCCCTTAATAAAATCGAAACGTTCAACCGGGAGCGGTTTGGTAAAGATATCAGCTAAGTGGAAATCAGTAGGAATGAAGTCCAAAGTGATATCCCCTTTTTGAAAATGGTCACGAAGGAAATTATGCCTTAAATATATATGCTTTGTCCTAGAGTGTTGTATTGGATTCTTAGAAATACTAATGGCACTAGTGTTGTCACACCGTATAGGGACATGATCGTAGGAAAGGCCATAATCCAAGAGAGTGTGCTGCATCCAAATAATTTGGGCACAACAATTACCAGCTGCTACGTACTCGGCCTCGGCAGTAGAAAGAGCAACACAGTTTTTCTTTTTTCTACTCCATGAAACAAGGGACTTGCCTAGCAGATGACAGGATCCACTAGTACTCTTACGATCTAATTGACATCCGCCAAAATCAGCATCCGAATATGAAGAAAGTTCAAAAGATGTATTAGAGGGATAAAACAAACCAATGTTTTTGGATCCTTTTAAATACATAAAAATTCTTTTGACCGATTTAAAATGAGATTCTTTGGGATTGGCTTGAATACGAGCACAAAGGAAAACACTGAACATGATGTCAGGACGGGTCGCAGTTAGGTAAAGTAGACTCCCGATCATACTCCTATAAAGCTTGTTATCCACTTGTTAGTGCCCTCATGGGTCACTTACAAAAGCTTCCAAATTTCATGAGAAGTGGTGCAAGTAGAAATACGATTAAATTCATTACGGTCTAACCCACAATGAAGAGCATTCATGGCTTTTCCATCAAGCTCAAAATTAGCAATGTCTTCGGGGGTCCATTTAGACTCATCTTTGCTAGAGAGAGTGTAGCCTTGCATAAAAATTCTATATATAGGATAGCCAATACTTCTAAGAAATGTAATCATGCGAGTTTTCCAATAAGTGTAGTCTGTTCCATCAAATAATGGAGCCCGAGTCATGGAATACCCTTCGGGTGCTTGTGAGGAAGAAGCCATCACTATGGATTTTAGGTTTGTAACCGGTTAAGGTGTTACACAAACGTCCCTTTGATACCAATTGTTGGTCGGAGAGTGATGGCAAGAGGGGGGGGGGTGAATTGCCTTTTACAAATTAATTAACAATTTAAAAACAATTAATAAATGCAGCGGAAAAAAAGGGGCAAGACACAATTTGATAACGGAGTTCGGCTTAAACCAAAGCCTACGTCTCCGATCCCAACTCAACTGTTGAGAGATTTACTTCAGCTTGCTTTTTAATGGTTGTAGCAATAAACCCACTAGCCGTTTTAAGGTAGGCTAGATCACCTTCGTACAGCTTGCTTTTTTATTATGGTTGTAGCAAGAAACCCAAAATGAAAGTGAGGAAGAAAAGGATGGTTTGTTTTAATACAAACCCAATGAAGAACTAAACAATTGAAATAAATAAATTATAACAAACTTGAGGAAGCCTTGAGCGCCAAGAGTGTGAGAGTAGTTGATGTAGAGGCAGCCCAAGCTTCAAGGATGGAGGTGGATCACAAGTAGCCTTAGAGATTTGTCGTTAGAGATTCAAGGGATCAAAAAATCATTCCAATGTATCGGTAGTTGTTCCCGGCATCCATCCTCGTCTATTTATAGGAGAAATATCCCCAAATACTTCAATATGGCCGTTAGAGGGCGTTCGGAGCCGTTGGGGGTCAAAAGTACAAGTCTGATCAAAGCCCAACGGCTAGTTTGACTGGGCTTACCGGCTGACCGGTGCTTGTCCACCGGCTGGCCGGTGCTCCAGACAGAAGCAAGAGCTTTCTGTCTGGGTTCCACCGGCGGGCCGGTGGTCCAGACACCGGGCGGCCGGTGGCACCTGGCAGTAGGCAAGGCCTACTGTCTGGTTCCACCGGCCGGCCGGTGGTCAGGCACCGGATGACCGGTGGAACCTGGCAGAGAGCATTGCTTCTGCCAGAGACCACCGGCGGGCCGGTGGTAATACACCGGTTGGCCGGTGGACTCAGAGAGTCCTTTTCCAGTCTTCTTGGGCCAACTTTTTGGCAACCTTTTTCCTATCATCAAAAACACTTGAAAACAAGTTAGAACACGATGAGAGTGATTGTGATCATTAAAATCCAAGAGAGAGGGGTACAACAATTATGAGATTTTTCCTTTTCAAAAACTAAGTAGTGAGAAAAATAATGTTGCATATATACACCCATTTTAGAAATTATAGTTGACATCAATTTTATTAAATATGAAAACATGAACTTGTTCATAATATATCATGATTATAATATCCTCTAACCATGTAATAGGAGAAAATTATTCTTCAATGTATATATCTATTTTTCAGTGTATTTGAGGATAATAAATAGGGAGTTGTTTTTATCAATATCACTCTAATCATCCTTCTTATTTCTAATGATAAATATCATCTTGATTAAATTTTATTCCGATAAGCCTAATATTTTTTCAAGTGTGGATAATTTATATCATTCAAAAATGATACTATATAAAATATATATTCATGAGAACAATTTTTTTTATTCCATTGAGACATGTATTATTTTTATAATATATATTAGGTAACTTTATATAACAATGATTATATTATCTTTTAAAGTAAAATAATGAAATTTAGTTCATACAAAAACATTTAATATCAAAAAATTTAACATATGTACCATTATTATATAATTTAGAAATTCTTTTTAAATTTATAATTCAAACCATCAATGTATAAAAATATATAAATTTAAAAAAACATTTAAAAAACCTATATAACTAAAACCATTTACCTTTCCATTAACTTTTTCTCAAAAAGTGATAGAGCCTCCATTATATTTGTTATAAGAGAATAAATTTTCTATTTTTCAAATCATATATTAGGAATATCCAATGTACATGTACAATTTTTCATCATTAATACAAAAAAATCATTTTTTCTTAAAGAAAGCAACAACATGAATTTTTTTGGGCTGATGATATTTTGACTCCAACTGGGTTAGAAAAATAATTATAAGGTACCCTAAGAGATTCAAAACTTTTATTTTAAGAACCTATAGTAGAGAAATATTTTTAGATAAATTCATTATATAAATTGGAGAATAATGAAATATAATATAAAATTAATTAGAATATTTTCCTTACATACAACATTTAAGTTATGAAAAATATGATACATTTCCTGTATTATTTTTTACAAACATATTCATGAATTACATAAAAATAATCAAACGATGACAAATAATAATTTTATCTTTATTCGATTTCATCAAAACTACCATATATTAATATTTTTTTCCATTTTTTGAAAAACGTGTATTATGTATCTTTTAAAAATTTTGACTCATTCCTAATATTATATCATTCAATGTTTAAATTATTAGTATAATTATGTATATCTACATTAGAAAAAAACTGCAATATTTCTTATTTTTTAATATATTCAATTTTTCATTATTATGATTTAAATAATTGAAAATACATTTAATTTGTTATTTTAATTCATTATACAATTATGTATATCTCCAATCATCAATATGATTATTTTATTTTTCTTCACACAACTCATCAAATCTACAAAAATAAGTATCGCAATTATAATTAGAATGTCAATAATAACAAACCAATGTTTTCTTATTTTTATTATTCATATGATAGATTAATAATTCTCACATCAAGATTCATCACTTATATTTGATTATTTAGTGAAACTCTATCAACAAAGATATCCATGATTAAATTAATTATTATATTATATATTTATTGATTCATGGATCAACTTTGGATAATCAGGTTTAATATGTCCCTTCTTTATACATTCATAACATGTTACATCATGTATATATACAGTGGCCTTATTTAAATTTTTATCATTGTTTTCATATTTAATTAGTCACTCATTTAAATTTTCATTTCTTATATCAAATATTAAATAGATTTTATTATATTTTTAATGTATTAATTTTCACTTTTTTATTCTTCATATTACGAAGAGAGATAAATAATTTTTAAATGATATTTGAAATTAATACCTTTCTTCTTGGATTATATTCATAAAAAATAATCTTCAAATAATTTTTATATTGTAAAAATGAACCAATGAGTATACCTCGTGTGTAGACTATAAAATTTGTAATTTCAACAATGAAAACATTATTCACCGTCAATTTTCTTGGTAGAGGTCGTATTACTTTTTTGAAATGTGAGGGGTTATAAAACTAATCTCTATGACCGTTCATTCCTTTCACAATGATTGTGAAAATATGGAACGTTTTTTATGAGAATTTTATATTTAGTAGAACTGAAAAATATTTACTCAACTTGAAATATTACATATTTATTTTTAATAATATTTTCATATCCATGGTGATTAAATTGTAAAATCGTCTATATTTCATGATTTTTATTACATGTATAAACATTAATCAATACACACTTTTTAATAGAACAAAAAAATATATTTAAAAAATCGTAAGGTTAGAAAAATATTGTAGAATAATTTTAAATAAATTTTAATAGGTTATATATTGGTATCTTGTATGGGTTTTCTATGATCAATAATTTTTCTTTGCGTAACTGCTTGAGGTAAACTTCTATTCTAAATTTCCACTAACTGGAATCATATCTATAAATGTTATATGAATTCTGAGGAATAATTCCTTCTTTTTAATTCATTCATTCCATCTTATAGATCATGTTCATAGACTCTATGGTATTGAAAAATGTAATCAAACTGAAATATAAACAGAAGAATATAAACAAAAAATCCCTAAAACGTTCAACCTATTATACCAATTTTTTGATTAGATAGAAGTATAAAAAAAGATATATAGGGTGTTCAATAGAATAGATTTAAATAATTGATGTAATGAATTAATTATTATAAAAAAATAAATGTCAATTTATAGTGTTAATAAGAATTTAAAATAAAGTAAATAACATGTGGTTGTTTTTATCGATGTTTTATCCATATATAAACTAGTATACTCTTATAACTCTCTACACACTGTGATATAAATTTTAAATATTAATATTTTTAACGGAAAAAATATCCCAATTACAAACTAATATATCTTGGGGAAATATAACCAGAAAATATCAAACATTTTTATAGGGTGTCATGATGAAATTGCAACGCTGACATTAGATATCAGGAGTCCAAAACCATACAATCTTAACATTAAAATCTAGGAGTCACAACCAAATTATAGAACATTATTTTTATGTAAAGGAAAAAAATAAAAATTTAATGAATGTGGGGGATGTGTAGAAGTGTTTTAGAGTTGAGAAATTAAAACCAAATAGATTTAAATTGATGAAAAAAGTATTAGATGATCATAATTTTTTGTTCATATTTATTGTCTCACAAAGGGAGTAAACTAAGTCTTATAGGTTTTTTCCATCAATTTATTGTTCATCTAACATTATTGAGAAAAATTAAACAATAATATAATTTATAACACTTTCCTTCATTAACATTGCCCCAAACATCATGGTATGTAACTTGAAAATTTGAATGATCTCAAAGAAGAAGTATTGCATATGTGATCATTAAATTGTAAGAAACACATTAAATAATAAATTTGATCCTATTTGAATATTTTATAATCTCATAACATCTAAGAGTTCATAGAGTATTTAATATCCTAATATTTTATACTATATTATTGGAAAGAGAGGGGAATGAGGAAATTATCAATGCACAAATAACACCCCACTCATGACTAAAATATAAAATAATAATGAATAATTCAAAAAAATTGAATTAAAAAAATAAATAATTAATATAATTTCCATATTATTAGGAAAATTAGTGATCCTTTGAAAAGAAGAAGTCTAAATATTAAATACAAATAAAAAATCATTTTATTAAGTATTTAACATGAATATATTATCAAATATTTGTACCACATAATTAAATAGATAAAAAAATGTTTTAATGAATTTAATAATAACTAATATTAAATTTTAAACCATAAAATTTATTAATCCAACAAAAAATTAAAAAAACATCTTTTTAAGTTTCATGTTATACGTTTCCTGATAAGATATTAAAAAAATCCTTTGAAAAAAGAAGTTTAAAATAATGAAAAATATTTCTCATTGGTTATATATAATTAATATTTATTTATATATTTATTTATATGATTTCAATTTTATGAAAAAAATATGATGAAATTTAAAATTTAAAATTAAACATATATTTGGCCATAATTTTCGATTTTAGAAAAAAATTTACAAATGCACTAAATTGTGTTCCCAAATACTTGTAGCTGAATGTTAGGTAAGAAATTTAATCTATATAAGTGAATTGAAATCCTATGTGAATATAAGTAGTTAATTAATTATAATAATTTATATTAATGATTAACATAATATATTATAGTGATTGAATTCATCATGTGGGTAATTCATGTATTAAGATTTAGAAAACTATAACTAGATTAACATAACTTATTATGGATGAAAAATAGACCTTGAAAAATGTAGGATGAAATTTTTACCGAGTAGAATAAGAATTATTTAATTTAAATATATATCAATAGAATTATTTATAATATTAATTTGATCTCAATAAGTAGTTTTATGATAAAAACAATAGTAAAATAGTTATGAAAACAATAAAAAACATAAAGTAAATTGAATCCTAATTTCAGACATGGTAGAAATTGATTCATAATTTTTATTGTTATAATTTAATGTATATAATCTTCATACAATTCAAATTGAGACCTAATCACTCAATTTCATGATATTTGTCTCATTATATAGTTGAAATTTAGAGGGTAAATGATTCTAGAATATCAGCTACGTGGGTCGTGAAAGGGTTTTTGAATTACAAATCAACAAGGTGGATTAATGTTTTTATGTGGTGTATTGTATATTTTCTCTGTTTTAATAGTAAAAAAATTTCTAAAATATATTTTATGGTTTCAAAATAATTATTTATCCTATGAAAAATTCCATAAACTTATCAAACATCTTATAATATTTAAAATAAGTAAATATAAATACATTCTAAGAAATTTTTTTTTTGTTTTATATAGATTAAGAATTACTCATTAGATTCACATGTAATAGTATTAATACATTTAAAGGTAATAATATAAAATAAGTACTTCTAATTATGAGAAATTAAAATTGATTAAGGATCTGTTAAATATATTCTTGATTTAAATTTCTTTTTGAATTATATTGAATTGATCACCATTATCATCCTCAATTTTAGATAATATGATAGTAAAATAAATAAATTTCACTATAATTTATCAAGATAATCTCTAAAAAATAAATTTATTTTGTTCATAAATAATATTGGAAACTAATTTAGTTGATCAGAATAACTATGAAATTATATTATCAATTCTTTTTTTGAAAGTGAGTTTTACAAAAATATTTCTTCTTTAACATTAATTCGTGATATCAGAATTGATGCTTCACCATAGTGAAATATTCCACCCCGTGTATGTGACATAAAAATTGATAATTCCATGATAGGTATATTTTTCAATTATTTGTATTTTCTTTAGATCATGATAATCAATGAAGATGCACAATGACCAATCCTTCTTAATTATAAAGAGAAACATACCACCCCACACTGAAGCACTCGATAATATAAAAACATTTTATAGATTCACTTATATATATATATCCATTTTTTGTTCTTGTAACTCAGTTATATATACTCTATAGGTTTTTATTTGTATATGAAGATATCCTTATATATATTCAATTGAGAAATCATCCACTAAATTTGTATGGATGTATGGAGACTCTTAAGTGATTGCATTAAAATAATCCCAAATAATTTGAATGTATTTAAGAATGATTATCTAATTGGTCATTATAATTTGTTCTTAATGTTCATTTCTATAAGGAAATTCAATCAATTATTTAGAATAATATACCACAGGAAATTCATCTTTCACAAATTACATGTATAGAATTAGAGTATCACTTAGGGTGTAATGATTGAACACCCCCTCTAGATAGTCAATTTTTGGTTTATATAGCGACAATAATTCTCGTCCCTATATTTTTATAAAACTCCACTATTGTATAATAGAAAAAATTTAAATGGGAGGTTTATTCTAAAAAAATTGAAAAGGGTGGAGTTATATTATTGGGATGAAATAACTGCTCCATTTTTTAATCTCAAAGATAACATGAACCCCATATTTTTAGGTGGTACATAAATAATTCTACAAAATTTGAAAGAAATTTTGGATAGTATTGAATGTGAATCATAGATTATATTCAATATTCATGATTGAATAACCATTTTACCCATAACCACATCAGTTTCAAGATCTACGTCAATAATTGTGGTAGAATATTATCTTACTTGAGCATCAGGACCTAGAAATTGTTCTCATTGATTATCTATTACAAACCTTGTCTTAGGGAATCCGCTCGTATGAGAGTAATGTTTCTTGTTGTTGAAGTGTAATACTAAAATATGAGTATTTATATAAAAACTCTACTTTTCCATTAATTTGGGTGGTTTCTCCATAGATCACAATGATTTATAATTAGAATTCCCTATTTTTCATATTTCAAGCATCAAATTATTCCATTTAGACAATTATTATGATTCTTCATCTTATATGTTTGGCTGCTGAGATATTGGTATTTCATTTCTCAATGATCATTATCTACCGATCATCCTATAGATAAAACTATTTTACACATAACATCATAAGTCCCACATGACCACTACAATTCACCAATCGATATCATGAAATTCAGAGCAGAAAAGTACATCTCTTCTTAGTAGTAAATGTAAAAGTTTTTTAAATATTTTCATAAAAATTTCTATAAATCGCTGAATATATCATCCACCATTAATTTGGTGTTACAGAAAAAGTCTAAGGAGTTTTATAAATGCCTTGGGTGGTTTTCCCCATAATCAACTATACAATTATCTTATATTTTCTTTACTATGATGAAATAACTTCCCATTTTAATTCATATTGATTAGAAAATGATTTATTGGAACACATTTTCATGATTCCTTCCCAATACATATAATCAAATTCATCTTCTGACATAATAATCCTGATCATTTTCCACCGCTGATCGGATTCCCCATCAAGATGATAGTTAGACATCAGAGCATTCTCATGTTCTAATTATTTGAGGATATATAATATCTCATCAAAAATGGTATTAAACTATTCTATTATGATGAGATCATAAGTTCCAATAACAGTATGATGAATTTGTTTCATCAATGAATCAAACAAAACATTCTAATTTTATGTAGATAGATGGTGTTCTACAGGATTCATTTTTATATTTAAGAAATGTGTTAGATATCTAGTATATATATATATTGTTCTAAACTCTATATCTATAAATGTGAGGAATATATTTTGTGAGATCATTACATTGTATATCATGTTGGTTATTGTAATTTTTCTTTGTACTTCAAACCAGAAACTGAAATGGAAAATGAATGAAACAACGAAAATAAAAAAATGTAAAATATTAAAAAATATGGAATAAATTGTAAATGATAATTATATCATGACATATGACTCAGTTGGATTCAATCATGTTTATCTGAATCCATGAATCCTATAATAATTACTAACATAAAAATGAATTCATCTTCTTCATAATGGTTTGTATGAAAATTGTGGATATTATAGAACATATCCCCTAAGTTTTTCAAACGAGGTGTGAAACCAAACCTCTTTACCATGAATCGAGTAATGATCAAGAAAATACCAAATTTACACTTTTTAGGGAGTTACCCCTAGGTATAACATTATTAGAGACACATCCACATGTAGTATCAAAATAGGGATATAATATCATCGATACCACTCTCTCTATATTTCACTAAAATTTAATGATATTCTCTAACACATAGACAAATACCTAGGGTTCCAACTAAATTAATTTAGTCAGGATACCAAAAAATAAATAAAAATTTCTTTAACACAAAAGAAAGTATCCAAATATTTTAAAAAATATCAAAACATTATTATTTATATAAATATCATATAAACTGAACCCAAATATTCCAAGGACTAGTTTCTTTGGTAAACTAGGATCCGAATAATTATAAAATAAACTAAAATTTAAATTTCTTTACATAATTTCTAAAATGTGTTCATAATAACATTTGAGTATATAAAAATGAATAGGTTATCCTAGAGAAAACATACACAATTAGGGTGATCATAAAATTCAAGTAAGTGATTAAAAAAATGGTGATACATATCATATGAGTGAAATAAAAATACATGATATCATAAATGACAATGATCATAGATAGTCATGTAGTATAATAATATAATCATTATGGATTAATAATATCATAGAAAAAAGGTATAATTATGCGAAAAATAACATTAAATGAACATATATTGATGATAAATTTTATCTCAACATCACATGGTAATAGAGTCACACCATAAATTAGGTTTACACTATAATACCATACATAACACCTCATAAGAAAAAAACTACCCAGTGAATTAGATTTCTATCTTGGTGAACCCATCATAGAATTTATAGCATATATGTTACATGAAATAAAATCATCCAACATGCCAATATGTAGAAATTAACCATGGAATGAAAAGGGTTGCATAGTTATTCCTCATATCATAATCAAAGGACATTTTATAATGCATCAAATGATAAGAAATAATTAATGATTTTGGATTTTAAAACACAAGTACATTTGAATATTTAACATAATATCAAATTAATTATCGAAAAAATGAGAATATGTAGAGAATTTGGTATTTCATTAAACATTCAAAATAGGTTTTTAGTGAATTAGTTGAGGAAATTTAGAAAAAATAATTATATATTTTTCATTGAAAACAATTAGAAAACTAGAATAGGTATACATAAAATATTCATATGTTCTATTAAATCATAAATCATTGATAATATATTAAGCGTGTGTTTCATAATTTTTTTAATAGATTGAAAGGATCCCCTTGGTCGAGGTTTAATATAAAGAAAGAATTTGAGAAATTAACTAAAAGAGTATATTAACCTATTAAATGAAAATAATCTTGGTATATATGTAAGAAAAATATTAAATGAATTTTAAAAAAATATATACCATTAAAATAGAGATATAAAATTATTTTGAGGGTAGATGGTCATAACACAATGATATTGGTGGTTCTTAAATGCCCCTTAACATGCGTTCTAGAATCCTTTTCCACTTCAAATTCATATTCAAAAATAAGAAAATGTTTTTTTAATGACATAATTCAAAATCAATTCAATTTATATTTCATATAATATAATTTTAGTATTAAAAATTGTATCCATTTTAATTTTTGATAAATTATTTTCTCTTTTCGGAAGTCATTCAATTCAGGGATCCATGGTCCGATCATTTCGTTATTATTTCAGAAGTTATTATAAAATGGGAATATAACCACAAGAGCATAATGAAATGATATTCATTTACATAAATAAAAATTAATATTCTATAATATAATTTTGTTTAATATTTGGATGACTCTCTTGTTAAAAACATTAACATTTACTAACTATATCATATAGGTGGTTTTTTTGAACAACCCAAGAAATTTTTTTTTATTAAATTTTATTTACAAATATTTACTATATAAGATTAAATAATTTATAATATATATATTTTCATCATATTTTTCCCTAAAAATATTTTTATAACCATCTTTGAAGGTGGTAATGGATGACTAAAAATCGTCTTCCCTGGGGGATGTGATCCAATTAAATATGGAAAATGGTTTCATTTTTAGAAAAATCTTAAGAAGACAAGGGGATATTAAGTTCATCTAAAACTATTAATAATAATTTATGGTATATATATAATTATATAGATTTTATTTCATTTTTTATTGTGTAGGTTTGGATAAGATAGAATGTGAAATGAATTTAAATGTGGCAGTTTGATAATATTACCTCATGAATGTCATCTCATTAAAAAACGAATTAAGGCCCATAGAATTATTTTTTCAGAGATAAATGAAACATTTTGATGTGGGATAGAGTGTGGGGAATATAATTGGGTATATATTTATAAATCCACATGACTTATACTTTTTGAGGATAAGACGTTCTAAGTGGTGGTATTTATTAAGGGAATAATTGGTTGTTTATTATTATTGTCATCATTAGATTGTTATTTGTGATTAGGTACTCTAATATTATTAATTATAATTACTATATAAATGAAATATCTTATGTGATTTCAAACTACTATGTTGTTATATCATTCAAAATAGAAAAATTCATGTTTTTCATATTATTTTAAATATCGTTTTTGTATAATTTCACTATTCAAAAATATCAACTATTTTAGAAAAATACATAATAATTAACATAATAATTTTAAATTTATTGATTACAAAATTAAATTAAATTATAATAACATTTAATATAAATTTATATAACAATTTTGGAAAAATGATAATTATTTAAAATTATTATATTTGTTAAAATATGTAAATAAAACATATATGTTTTACAAAAATATATACACTTACGTTTTCATTTTCAACCAATTTTTAACATTTTTTATAACGTAAATATTACATATTTTAATTTTACAAGAAAACTAAATATTATTTGACAATACCATATGAGTGGATACTATTCTAATAGACTTTATACTTATCCAAAAAAATTGTGTTGATATTCCAATATTCATATTTATAAATGTAATATGGGATCCCTTCATTCTATAATTGCCTCATATTTCATTTAATCTTCATTTACAACTATCTTCTATCAAGGTTATTTGTTTTAATTTTCAAAAAAATATTTATTCACTAATATTCATCTTCATTTCTATAGTTTTTTTTCATGAGTGTGATTTTTATATGGTATCTAGCATATCTATATTTTCCTATTATTGTAATAAATTATTTCTCCCATTGAAATCTGTTCAATTTTTATAATCATATTTTATCTTCAAATGTATCATTAAAATTAATTTAATATAATTTAGTGTGAATTTTAATTAGGTGTGTGTGCAATATATAATGTTATATTACTAAATATAAAAGTATTATATATTCGTAAGGAAATTCTATTTATAATATTTTTGGTTGATAAAATATTTAAATAATATAATCACATAGTTTCATGGAAATCGATGATGGGTATGATACATGATATCTGGTATTGAAATCTCTTTATAAGAAAATACAAAATGAAATCAAGGGAAATTACATTCTCCCCTTGTTATATAAATTGAATCCTCTAAATTTTAATATTTTTTCTAGACAATATATATAATAAGATATTGATAAAATCATATATACATTGTATCTGGTACATTAATTTCCAGTTCATGACCAGTATTCTTATAATAAATATATTTTTATAATAATAATAATTTTAATTGGGTTTCTATAAACATTTCATGCTTGATTACTATTATATTATATATAATACATGATAAATGAATCATCAGTTGTATTGAGGTTGATAAATTCTTTAACCCATTGGATAGAAATTAATATTATATTTAACCACATGATTGCATCCCAATATGTATGATGGATTTAATCCAACAATGTGAATCATCATGATCATGATGAATTTTTAATTTCTAAAACACTAAAAACAACATTTAGTTGAACATGAAATGTAGCATTGTTTTTTCTATAAAATAATAGATTGTTAGTATAAGCTAAAATAATAATCAATATAAGTAAAACTACATTAAAAGAAATAACCAAATAACCTTTATCATTTATAAACTCACATACAAAAATATGTATAATTCATAATCCCATATTACCAAATATAATTTTTCACATATGAAAAACTTTAAAATATAGAAAATATCTGTACACATCACCATAAAAAATCACATTATAACCTAAAATGTCTCATTAAAAATCATTAATATATATTTATAAAAATATTTTATTTTCATAAAAATTATGTTTATTGTTTGTTGATACCATTTAAAAAATATTTTGAAGATTTAAAATTTCCAAATGTTCCACACTTCTAAATAGTTTTATAAAATTCCTAGTATATTTTCTATTAATATTCATAGAATGATAACATTGATAAAAACCACTACTACACAGTTATATATTCTCAAATGTAAGTATAATTTAATTGAATTCAAATACTTAAATATTTCACTCAACATTTATGTATATTAATTGATTTCCCTTTTTCTTAGAATGATCACAATTTATTTCATCCACATAGATAAAAATACCATGAATATAAATATATTGAAATAATTATTATCATTTACTAAATTTATCATATAATGGTTTTCCTATGAAAGATTGAATAATTATTATTAATATATTTATGTGTTATTCCTTAACCTTAGAGTATCTCATGATATTATTAATAAATATAATAATATTATTTTCATTATAATCCTTGATACATGAGGCATTGGTTTGCATAACGTACCAGATACTGAAAATTTAATTATTGGATACTGATGGATTATTTTGTTTCTTTATATTATTAAGAATTATTTCATTTATCAACTCCTTTGTTGGAATCTAAAATTCACTTTTCAAATTAAACATGATGACTCATTCCGTAATTATCACATATTATTAGTTTATTTGTTACCTTATTCATTTTCATTACATTCCATTTTTCATTATCTATTACTATACTATTCTTCTTTTAATTTTCTTCTAAAATATATGGAATATATAATTTATTTAAATCTTATTGTAATGTGATACCATATAATCATGTGATGGGAATATTTTTGACAATAATAACCTTTGAATGATAGGAATAATCCCATCAATGAAATAATATATTATATATTCTAGATTATGTATATAGTCTACAGAAGGACTTGTTGATATTATAATTATAACCTAATATGGTGCAACACATTCTTACATCATTTTTTATAAGGTGAGGAATATTCTCTATATTTCATCTAATTTCTCTTATATATTGTATTTATCAAAAATATAACCCTAACAATTACTTTTTCCATGCGTTCTATTTCATCAACCAACTCCATGTTCTGGACTAATGGCCTTAATTGATCAGCATCTCCCTTCATAATGTAAACTACCTAAGAAATACTTTTCGTTTTACTACATCCCATAAATAGGAATATAATTTTTAGGATCCTAAAGAATTTCTAGATACTGATGGAATGTTATTTTCATTAAAATATGAATAATTGATCTAACCAAAGTAAATCTTGCTGTGGAAAAAATAGGTTTCTCCATCCTTGAAAGATTATTTTTCGTAACCATAGTCGTCTACCCTAATATTGTAATGATCTAATAAATTCAATCACCCATGATATTATATTTATGATAAATCAAATACCAACATTGACTATTAGTGTTAATTCCATTCAATCTGTTAGGTTTGTCCTCTTAATTATGGAATCCAGTTTTTTATCTCAGAATTTTTATGTGTATTGAGCTATAAAAAACCCATAAAATAGTAAAGGGTATAAAATACACCCATGGATTCAGATAATTATCATATTTTATATATAAAATTAAAATCACATTCCCATGTTCCCTAATAATCATATTATTATACCATCTAATAATACCCATCACTAGAAACCAAGAGTTAGTTTTAAAATTTTAAAAATGATACACCATACATTAGTTCACCCCACATGGGATCAATATGATTCGTAGTCATAGAAAACTAAGTTCATCTATGATTCCAATATTATATTGGAATTATATATTGATATCATAAGAACCATTAATGTACCCATAAAATATTTTATAATCATTTTCGTCATTTCCAGGGTAAGAGAAAAAAATAATATGTGATCACAGATGCACAATAAAGTTTATGTAAAGTAGAAGATATCAAGAATAAATAATGAATAATAAATATGATATAACTAATAATAAAAACATGTGTAATTATGTCAAAAATTGATGTTCAATGAAAATTAAAGGATTATGTCAACAAATAAATCAAAAGAATAATAGAAAAAGATATTTAAAAAAATGAAATCTCAAAATTAAAGACATCCCTAATCATGGAATCACAACCAAGATATCATGAATAATATAATCAGTAAAACTCAAAAAATCCATAATTATTAATAAATAGGTAGGTGTACACCAAATACCTATCATATTTATAATGGATATGGTTTTGTCTCATCATACATACCAATTCATTGAAGGGTTTTCACTAACTGTACCCCATCCATCATATAAATTTCTTAATAATTACTCATGTATTAAATGTTTAAAATAATTCATTCTCAAAATTAGTTATAATTCTATAATTATCCATATTGAATCAAGAATACGGAACAACAATATTTCAAAAATAAATTAAATTTCATACTAGATAATATTAATTTAATTTATACAGTATATAAGAATAATATATAGTTGAAACATCTACAATGTAATTGAAATGATGCTGAATACATCCAAGATATTTACAATTATGGTAATGAAGGAGAAAAATAAATACTAATGAATAATGGTTTGACTAATAGGATATGATCATAAAAATGCGAATGATTTTAAAATACTATATGATTTATTATCAATAATGAATGGTAAATACAATTCATAAAAAATGATTGTTTTATTATAAGTCAAAATGAATTATAAAATAATATATAAATAATACATTTAGAATAATTTTCTTTTATTTTTATCTATGAACATAGTTTTAAGTCACATTCAAAATAAATTTCATTCCTTCTTGAAATTAAATAAATCATATTATAATTTTATTTTATATAAAATTATAAAAAAATTTAGAAATATAATTTTATTGAAAATAACCGTAAAAACATTTATCTATAGATTTTAATAATGGAGTAGCACTGACGGAGGGAAAATAAATTTTTTATTTCATGTTGAAATTTTATGTTCAAAATATTTAAAACAATTTTTTTCATTTAGAAAAGGATTAAAATATTCACATTAATAAAATTAATAGAATATAAAACATTGATAAAAATTTTATTTTCCTAATGTTATTATATTTCTAGAAAAATTATTTAAAACATTTTAATAGAAATATAAACATGCAAGAAAATTGTATTGAAGGGAAGCAGTAAACAATATTTTTTTAACAAATGTATCTTACATGTATCATACAAGATTATTATACATAAAAAATTGATTCAATGAAAAATGTAAATATAAAACCCAAACATAAGTAAAGTATAAAAAGTTATGGGGTTTGAAATAATATTATAACATAAGTTTCCTTAAGTAATTCTAAACATGTACAATCTCAAAATATAATGAGATTGTAAATGAAAACTCATACGTCAAGTTCAACATTCCTCATAAGTGATAAAATCAACCTATATAATAAAACAATATTTTTTATACATATTAAAAAAACACATATAAATTTATTATACCATATTTGATATACTTATAAAATTTCAACACCTATTTGTTAATAATTGTATATTAAAATCATCATTTCATGGTGATAACTGTTTCATTTTCATTAATTACTTCTTTCAATAATTTTTATCCTTGAATATTATGGAAGGATAAGTTTTATAAATAATTATAATAATAAAATATATTTATTATATATTCATTATAATAATATTTAGAATTTTTCTCAAATAGTTCACTTAAAAAATTAATGACATCACCTCGTGGTGGTGGTTGTCAATATAGTCTCACTAGCTATTTTTTCATTTTTAATGGGTGAAAGGGAATGAGGGTAAATTTTATATTATATTCTGATAATTTTAATTATTTCATAAATATAATATATAATCATTGTATTCCATATAATAAACATCCATTATTTTGGTTGATGGAAAATTAAATCCATCACATCGAGAGGAGATAGTCTGTATGTACGCATGAAAGAATCTTTCATTTCCCATTTGATGGATAATTAGACTAATAAAAGCCGTTAAATCAACATATTATCATACATGTAAATTCTATATAATAATTATATAATATAATAATCTTTAAAATTTAATTTAGTGAGGTATAGTATGAAATAAAATAAAACCACTTGGTTAAGATTTATACTTATTCTTTGGACAACCTACATTGGATAAAACCTTAAGCCTTATAATTTTCATATTTTGATCAATCCATGACTCGTATATAATTGGGATGAATTTTAGGAATGTATTTTTTGGTGATTGGAAATTATATAAGGTTCCTTATATGTTAGGAAGGGAGGATAGATAGTGTCCTTTAATATGGGAGGGAATTGACCCACATGGAATTTTTTTATTGTTTTCAATATATTGAAATATTTCACAATAAATAGAATATAAATAATAATATATTAGAAGGGTACGTGATATAGTTTCAAAATATTTCCATTAAATTTTATTTTTAAACTTTTTTAGATCATCTTGTCCATTATCAGTGTGGATAAATTAATTTAACCAATTTTAACTATTACTATAGTAACAGGATTTTCATACCAACATTACTATTCACAATTAAAAAAATATCTTTGTATCATTACCAAATATTATATATTCTACTTATAAATTTGGAACCCATTTTAAATTTTTGAACTCCTTGATGTGGAAAAATATACATTTGATATATTTTCCAAAAAGAAAAAAACATACTTTTTATAAAAATAATTTTTAATAATAGATATGATGCTATAGAAAAATATAGAATAATATTGGTTGAAATTGAATTAATTTTAATTTTTAATATTTAATGAATAATATATTACATTACAACCTAACCTAAAAGGAACTAAGTTTCTTAAAAACATGATTAAAAAAATGATGGAAATATATTTTTTATTTGAAAAATATTATTAAATATATTTCCAAGATATTAAATATATAATGGTATGATAACAATTATAAGATAATTTTAATTATAATAATTATATAAAATATATATTTTCTACCAAAATTTTATCATTAACCATCATTTTATTCCGATATGATTATAATTTCAAAAAAGGGATTATTTTTTTAAATGTAATTTTTCAGTATTCAACCCAAAATCTAATTTTCCGAGAAAATATCAAAACATCATCCTAGGACTATTTTGAAATGAACTATTAATAAAAAATCATTTTTCCGAGATAATTTTTAAATTTTTCAATAATTAATTATAAAATTTTATCACAAAATACAATCAATACAATTTTATTTTTTAAAGTATTTGAAGTCATAAAAATCATTAATAAATCATCATACCATAAAAGATTCATTAAATGAATTTATTTTATATATAATGTGAAATTAATTCTCCAAAATATTATATTATGTTCTCATCTAAATCATCATTGTTTTCTTCATTAAAATATGTCGCATTAAAAATCAAAAATGGTGATAATTTGGGAAAATAATGTTATTTTTTCTTAAAGATTTCGTTGAATTTTTTTCCAATGTTATTATTTTTATATGAATTGGAACACTATTTTTCATGGACTATTTTTACTGACATCATTATCTTCTTATTTTTTTAATAATTAAATTATAAATGTAATTATTATGATGATTTATATATTATTTGGATTTCATTTAAATTTTATTTTCTTATATATTTCCATAAAACACTTAATTATTACAATTAAAAAAAATTAAATTCTAATATTCCAGAATTATGAGACTATTAAGTCAATATATATCTTGTGTATCCCTATTGTAAAAATAAAATAGCCCTACATGGTAATTTGGGAAAACATATGTTTTCCATTTATATTCTATTTTTATGTAGAATTTATGAAACCCTCTATTTTAAGGACCATTTTACTTCAATGAAATATATGTGTATAATTCTATATTATTTTTTATTCTAAAAAATAATTTTAAAATAATTTGGAAATGATTCATGAAAGGTATGAATCAAAATATCAGTGAATTATTATTTCACATTGAATCATTAAAACAAGTACACTTGAAACCATGTACAACATAAAATGGATTTCTAGTTTCATTGGATTATTATATAGATTAAAATTTCATAATATTTAAATAGATAATAAATATAATAAAGTGTTTTCATTAAAACATGGATATCCCATGGATAATTATAAACCTAATAAATCATCATCAGTAAAATTAATCATATAATGAGAAATAACACCATGAAATGAGAAAACATTATAAAAACAAAAAATGAAAATTAATCGAAAGAATATTGTTATTTATTAGGTAAGAATAGAATGAATTTAGAGCAGGAAATAGTAGAAATATAACCATTTTAAAGAAAAACAATGTTATGGAAATATATTCATTTTAAATATGATCATTTGATAAACATTTATATAAAATGAATCCTAATTTTTTGTATTGTTGGAAAAAAATTACTTAATTTCATTTCACTAATAATAATGACTGAAAAAAAATCTATTATTTAATAAAAATAATATATTTAATAAATTTCATTTATATATTGAATATAATTACTATTAAATAATGATAATATGTATTTATTAGATTCAATGAAATATTTTAATATTAATTGACTGGTAAAATTAAATATCTAGAATATCATTAATTTATTTTAATGAAATTTATCAATAATTATATATATATATGAAAAAATAATGATTTATCCATTATTAATTATTAGTGAAATAATATGGGAAAAATTATTCAATAGTGATATGTTTTTAATAAAATATGAAATTTTTCTATAATATGTTAATATAATAAAATTATTTTTTATCAGAAAAAGAAATCGATCATAATTTTTTATATTTTTAATCATAATATCGAAATTTTAAAATATTTTCATTTTCATTTATAAAAAATAAATAAGTTACTAAGGTAAAATTTAGTTATTTCAATATGGTTATGGGGACCATTCTCACCTAATTATTTTGTAAGTTATTCATAATTCATTTCTAATTAAATTTAACAGGAATATGTTAAATAATTAATATAATTTAATTTTAATATATATATATATATATATTATTTTATTTTTATATTTTGGAAATAAAGATAAAAATATATTTTATAATAATTCATCATTTTACAAAAATATGATTTTTAATATATCATATATTTTTTAAAAGTTATTCATATCATATTAATATATTGAATTAGACTAAATGGTTTCCAATTTAGCAACACCAATTGAAAATTTTGTAATATGGTTCAATGAAATATTTTCATTAAAATATAATTACCATGATAAATATTTTATCAGAGTTAATGAGGGTAAAAAGAGGTATCTTCATGTGGCTAGAATTTTACTGACAAATGTGACACTTATACCTTCTAGAAAATCGTTTTTTAGGGAAAAGTGATAACCACATATCTAAAAAATATTTTTCACCTGACACACTTCTGATTCCATCATTATCTTTTCTTTGATACCATATTATATGGAAAAGTCCATTTTTACACCAATAAAATGTGCCCACATATACCCACATAAATGCACAATTATCCATTACAATTTCCTTGATACTTCACCAATTTTAATTGTAACACCCAGTAATTTTTTAATAATTTAAATTATATTATTTTATTAAAAAATAATAATTTAAAATAAATTTAATTAATTAATAATACTTATATTTTATATTTATATCTTTTAAATTAATTTTTATTACAAATACTATTGTATAATATTATATTCTGTAAAATAATACCATAACATGAATATGTGTAATTTATTATTAAAAAATTCAATCTTATATATAGAATATAATATTTATATTGACTAATATAATTATTTTGTTGAATACTATATCATGGTGTGAATTTATTAACATTAATTATGACATCGTATGATTTTATGGAATGTTTCTTCATAAATAATTCCAATCCATTAGATATCTTATATGAACATAACACTGATTCACTGCGAAATAATATCTAATTGAAGTTATAATGTAGACATTAAACTTAATTTTAACACTTTTGGGTTGTGAATTACTTAAAATAGAAATACATGATTTCTTTTAGTATGATATTTAGAGTCTCACAAAACAAACTAATTTTTTTGTGAATAGTAAATTACCCTCTTGAATAGTGACCCACCCTTATAAATAGTAATATGACTGTTGTTAATAGTAATGTAACCTTATTAATTGTAAAATTACCTATTTAATTAGAAATAAAATTTATAAAACATATAAATGAATTTGAATATTTTAAACATTAATAATTATGTGTTGTCATGTTTTGTGATCATTATATATTTATTTTAAATTATATAAGTAATAAATTATTTTAAAAGATAATTCAATTTTAATAAAATTTATTTATTAATCTATATTTTGTATTCCTATGATGTTGGGATAATTTAATGAGACCACAGTTAATTTTTCAAGGTATTACAAAAACAATTGTAATATTCCGAACTGTATTATTCGAGTATATAATTATATTAATTAAAAACTAAATTTGTCATATTTAGAAAATTAATTTGATAAAATTAACTCCATTTATTGATTCTAAATGTTTAAAAATTATTATATTGAATTCTTGGTATTTTTCGGAAATATTTCGATTTTGTGAATAGAGAAATACCGTAATTTACCGTTTATATACATTATAGGATAAATACACTTTACATTGAATCATGGATGATGTGAGAAACTATTAGAGAGAACTCAAATACAAGTATTAATATTCTTGGCCACAAGAATCAATAATATTTCTTATCTTTAGCAATATAATAAAATAATGAATAAGATATTCAAAAATGACTCCTCTCATCCACTATAAACCACCCACTCCCTATTTTCTTCACTCCACTCAAGCATTATACCTGGTTTAGTTCTGTTAAAATATCCTCCCAAGATCCCCCACAATTCCCATCATCCCTTGGTCTTATAAAAATACCAAAACATATCTTCTAAAGAGGCTCCCAAGGATGATAACTTCAAGAGGTAAATTTCACTTTTAATTTTTTTATTTGTATTTCTTATTTTTTTCCTCTTTCCTCACCTACATTAATCAAAGTATTATGATAACTACAATTACATACATGTAGTGGTGTTTTTTATGATAATTGAATAATTCATCATAATATATCCTTTCCCCTTCATCAATACAAGAAATGAAAACACCATCCGAGATATGTTAACTTATCACAGTAAAGGATGACTGGTTTTAAATTTCATTTACCATTTTCAATTCTGGTTGTGAAATAATTTTAACTGTTTGATAGGAATATAATATATATATTATATATTGTTTTATTTTTTGTATTATTTACTTACACATGATATTGAAATATATGATTTCATTCTGATAAAAACAGCCAAATTAACAGAAACAATTTTCATTAAGGTTTTGTACATTGATTAATATTCACTCACAATGACCAAATTAATTTTATATCAATTTAATCTTATAGATGTAAAAAAATAAAATAAAACTTTTATTTTGGAAATCCATTATCATATTACCTATTTATCCTTACATGTATTTAAGTAAACTACTCATGAATACAAAGGATGAAAATGCTACCACAAAAAAAAAGAACTCGTTAATCCATTCAAGAAGGACAATAATGAACATAATAAGGATATAATAAAACAATTATAAGAAAAATAAGTTATATAAATATTATTTAATTAATTTATTTTGGTATTCCAAGACACTAGTGTCGTCTGAATAACACCATCAGAATTAAGGTATGTGTTATCTACATGACCCACCATTTTCATTCAGGTCACACTTATTTTCAACATACCTAAATTATATTTTTATTTATTTGTAGGTACACCTCATAAATTATTTTTCAATTTTATATATATTTATACCAAAGAAAATCATACATTAATTTATGGGGATCTATATCTTTTAAAAATATCTTTCAAATGTTCTTTATGAAATTCAAGCCCAATTCAATGGAATTTCTCAAATTCTAAACTAGTTCAATGCAACAGTATAATCCATTTTTAGAATCCATTATCTCTCTACAAAAAAATTATTATAAAAAAATTATTATTCTTCACTTCTTGTTTTATAAAATTATTTTTCCAAAATAACTCTTATTTTCAAAGTAGAAGAGTATTTATCTCGTGATTTACTCAATGATTTTATAAAAGTATCTTAATCAATTTCAACAGTCATGTATATTCTTATATATTATTGGGATTATTATTTTATTATATCATATAACATATTGAATTGAATTGTTTATTATTATTTTTTCTATGGATGTTCTAACTTAAAACCATTCACCAATTTACTCTGAATGGTTAGCGTTAATGCTTGATGTTCGTGGAAAGTTTATTAAATTTCATATATTAGTTTAAATATATATGTATATATTTTTTATGATTATCCATTTTTATATGAGGAATTAATTGGACTTACTAAGTGATGGGTGGGGTCTGTTATATCCCCTAGATTAATTAGTAGGTCTAATGAGACAAAAGAAGGTCTTGGCACAAGGCCTTGACAAAATAGTTATTTACAGTCCTAGCACGAGGACATGAAGGTATGGTTATGATTTCAAGAATTATGTATTCCCTCATTATGGAATAATTAATTCAATGTTCGTGTGGTTATTTGACTAGAAGAATACCCATGATTATGAAATATTATGGAATTATTTATTTATCTCTTATTCTGGCCATAATGTGTTCATGCTTTTTTTAAGGCATGTGTTTCTAGTTATTCACCAGGGATAATTTTTAATTTTATGATATATTCTACTATATTTAATTCCCATAATATGCATTTGAGATCACCACATTATTATGATTCATTTTCAGATGACATGAAGAGGTATATTATGAATGACATGGATGTATAACCTAGGATATATGGATTTTGTAAAATGAATATTAATATTGTATTTTTGTTAATGTTGTAATGTTGAACTTTTGTGTGTATCTGGTCTTCCAAGATTGATAAACTGATCAGTTCATCGGGATTTTATTCCTAATAATCCTGAAAATTTATTAATGTAATACATTAAAACAAGGTTTCGTTGTTATTGTGTTAGTGTTTGTATCAACGGATGATTTGAATCAAAAATTGAAACTAGATTTATAAAATGTAGATTAGGGTGAAATCCCATAAGATAAACATCGAGGATCGATATACAAGAGCAACATGGAATATTGGTAGTCAATATATTTTGTTGATATTTCTAGAAAATACATCATTGTTTAGATGATACAGGTGGATGTAGTTCTAGCATAGATGTATCTAGTTTGACACTCCCTGGGGATATTCTTATGATAACTCACATTTTCATTACAAACCAATATGAATTTTTTTAAAGTCAATATGTCCCCAAAGGAACCATGCATATTATTATGTGATTAGAAAGTCATAAAGTTTTTAATTTATTTTATTTATTTCCCAACTATTGGAATTATACATTATTATTCAAAAGTTATGACCTAATATAATGTATTCCATTGTTTATTAATATGACCTTCATAAAAAAATGAGAACCAATAAATGAATATAATTCAAATAGTATGAATGATCATTTCTTTTAAGGATTTAAGAAACTATTTTGAATGGAAATAGTCTCTCAAACACTATCATAAAATGGGGATATAGTATCATGTCCTATAAATATGGACATTGTGTTTTCTGAGTGTTATGGATTCACAAAGAAGTATGAGAAGAGGGGGACAACTGGGAAAAAGATAAATAATGGGATGAAGGGACATAAGTATTTTTTCCACATGATATATTTGTGGAATTAAACACCTTGTTATATACATAAGATGAAAATGGGTTTTATTCACGTGTATAGAAAGGGGACACTATTATAATAATTACATGAGAATAAAATAATTTTCTTATATTCAATGCTTCAACTGTAAGGATATAAGGTACCACTCAAATTAATATCCCGAGCATTAATGGAATATACTCCAAATGATGTTACCAGATAATGATCATGTTATGATGCTACCATATATTAATACATAGTCAATAATCTAGTAATTTGAATATTTTTTCTGAAATGTACTGGTTATATGAATTTTAGAATATATGAGGATCATACTGTAATACCTTTTTATTAATGATTTGAGATAATTTGTTTAATGGTTACAATAAAAGATATTTAATGTATGTTATTCTTTTTTCGAAACAAATGAATTCTCGAACGAAAACCCAAAATATGTTTATGGTGTTGAGATAATAATGAATAAATATTAATTTGTATAAGTACTTTCTACCTTGGAATTTATTATTTACATGTCCATAATTTTTCTATGCTATTGTTGATGGTGTTTACAACACTATTTATTTAAAGAATAAATCCATTAACAAGTATATTACATAAATAATATAGAATAATTCATGTTTCAAAATTGATTTTATATTAATTCGTGTTATTTCCAAATATCAAGAGGATATATGATGAAGTTACTCAGATATTTTTAATATGCAAATTTAGAGCTACTTCATGTTGATTAATGGATAATGATATAATAATAATGGAAATTAAGATACCTTCATTATAAATTTATGATTCATCATTGAAACTTTAACCATCTATGAGTGGTTTAAGTTTATCATTGTATGTAATTTTAGAGGTTAATGTATTACATAAAAACATGGCGAACACAATTATAAGTGTTGATGTATATATTGTTCAAGGTGAAATAAAAAGATATGATTGTGTTTAGGAAAAAAGAAAATATATTAATACTATTATAGATGTGAATGATTCCTCAACTCTATGGAATGGTCCATAAAAAATTGTGTCATATTAAAAATAATATTTAATGATATCGATGAACAATTTTTTAACATTAGTTTATGATTTTTTGTTAATCACCTTTCATCAAAATATGTTTTCTATAACTTTCCATCAGAACGTTATGCTTATATTATACTTAAATTTCCATATTTTCACATCCCCCTAATGTTATCCTATTCGAATTCATAGATTTGTGGTAACCTATGAATTTATTTTTCCCCCTGATTAAGATAATATTTTATTAACCATATATACGATGTAGGTTTTCTGCAAGAGAATTTTCGTGTATGAACCTTGAACATTCGAAGAGTAGTTTCAAATTGTGAGGATGAAATTATATTGAGGATGATTAATGTAACACCCCAATAATTTTTTATGTTGTTTTAAATACATTATGTTGTGAAGAATAATAATTTAAAATCAAGAGATTTAATTAATATTACTTATATTTCAAATTTATATCATTCAAATTAATTAAAAAAATAAATATGCTATTGAATTATATTTTGTAAAAGAATATCATAATATGAATATGTTTTATTATTATTATAGAATGTATATTATCAATTAATTATAATATATATATTAACAATTATAATTTATTTGATAAATACTAAATTATGTTACGAATATATTAACTATTATTATGACACCCCATCATTTTATTGAATGAATATTCATAATTAATTTCAATTCAATATAAATCTTATATGCACACAACACTAAGTATCTGTGATAAAATATTTATTGTAGTTATAACCTAGATGTTAAACATAATTTTCCTACTTTTGTGTTTTAATTTTCGAAAAATGGACATACATAGTTGCGTTGAGTATAACATTTAGAGTGAAATATAATAAACTAATTTTTTTGTAAATAGTAACCTACACTTATGAATTGTGACATACAATTAAGAGTATTAACTTGACCCATGTGAATATCAATATAAACTTATTAATAGTAACCTCACCCATGTAATTGGAAAAAATAATTAGGCAGCTTATAAATAAAAGAGAATATTTTAAACATTAATAACTAAGTATTTGAAATTTTTGGGATCAATAAATAATTTTTTTAATATTTAAAAATAATAAATTAATTTTAAATATAACTAATGTTTCATAAAATTTAATAATAAATCAATATTTTATTGTCCTGTTATTTTTGGATAATTTAATGAGACCTTAGTTATTTCATTAAGGTATTATATAAACCGTTATAGTTTTTTAAACTATATTTTCGGAGTAAATAATAATTTTAATTAAAAAAATAAATTTATCATATTTAGAAAATTATTTTTATATATTGGAGTCCATTTTTAGACTATACTTGTCAAAAAGTATCTATGGTGAATTTTTGGGGTTTTTCTAAAAAATTTGACTTTTTAATTAATAGTGAAATATGATAATTTACCGTATATATAAAATACATTTTAAATATAGAATTATTTAGATCATGGATGATGTAAGAAACCATTAGTGAGAAATCACATGCACATATTTCTATTATTGGTCAAAATAATCAATATTATTGCTTGTATTGAACTAAATAATAAAATCATTAATTAGATATTCAAAAAAACTCCTCTCCTCCACTATAAAACTCCCCCTCACTCCATCTTATCTTCACTCATCTCAGGCCTTGTTCATTGACTAAATCATACTCAAATAAACACTTAATAACCACCCCCGATTAACATTGTCCCTTTTTCTCATAAAAATATTAAATAGTCTCCCTTAAAGAGGCTATAAAGGAAGAATCTTCAAAGGTAAATTCCAATTTTCATTTATTTTATTGCAAGTTCCTTTTGTTTATTTTTCTTTCCATGCCTCCTTTCATCCAAATGTTATGATAACACATGTACCATTCATGTACTTGATTATTGTTATCATAACATAATTATTCATCATCATTTATCATTTCCCCTTCTTTTATACTAGAAATGAAAACACAATCTGAAATGTGTTAATCTACCACATTCAACAATGACGAGTTTTCAATTTCTATTGGCATATTCAACTCTTGTAATGAAATAATTTTGATGGTTGAAAAATATAGTAATATATGTATTATATATTAGTTAATTTTCTAGAATTTTTTTTACATATGATATTGGTTGATGTGAGTTTGTTGTGATAAAAAGCCTCTAATTAACACAACCAATTATTATTAACATTATATGTAATGATTCATCTTTACTCCAAATGCCAAAATGAATTTTATAAACATGTAATATTCTATATTTTTTAAAATAAAATTATAAAAATATTCTAGATAACCATTATATTCTTACATGTTTATCCTTACACGTATATAAGTAAACCAATCATGAATACCAAGGAAGAAAACTATCACAAACAATAAAATTGACCCTTTTAAAACCATTAAGAAGGACATGAATGAATTTAATAATGATAAAATAAATCAATTACATAAAAAAGAGGTTATATAAATATTAATTAATGAAATTATTATTTTTATTTAGTATATTATGATCATGTGAAGACACAATCGAACTTATGGTAAAGGTTTTCTACCTGAACATCCATTTTCATTAGGGTTACTCTTATTTTATACAAACCCAAATTAAATTCTTATTTACTCATAAGTTTTCCTCATAATTTTTTTGAATAATCTTTATATTTTTATCCACCATAAACATACTTTAATTAATGAGTAATTAAATGTATTCAAAGGATCTTTCAAAAAAAAATTCCTGAAATACCACATCGATTGAAGGAAATTTTTTAAATTATTTCTTTTTTAGAATGACACTATATTATATATTTTTAGAAACCATTATATATATATATAATCAGTCATTTTATTATGAAAGTAATATCTTACTTCAATTCTGGTTTTATATATAATTCTAAAATATATCTTTTTTTCAATGTAAAATATTCTTTATCTGAAGAATTACTCGACGATTTCATAAGAGTATCGTCATCTATTTCAAAACTCTTGTGGGTTATTAGGTACTGTTTGGATTAATATTTGATTATATCATCTAACATATTTAATTGAATTGTTTATGAGTTGTTTTATTGTGTATGTTCTATCTTAAAACCATTGAACAATTTACTCTGAATTGTTAGGGTTTAGGAATAATGTTCGGGGAATGATATTTACATTTAATATGTTAGTTTCAATATGATTGTATATGATTTTTTTCCACGTTAATATGAGTAATTTATTATACTTATTATGTTATTGGTGGGGTTCTTCTATAGCCCATCGATACATCAGATGTTTTCATGAGAGAAACTACCGTCTTGGAATGTGGCCTTAACAAAATCGTTATTTATGGTATTGTTAAAACTCGTTGATGGTATGGTTGTGATGTCTGAAATTATACATTCCCTTGTTATAAAACTAGTAATTTAATGTTCATGTTGTTATTCAAATAGTTTAGTAACCATGGTTATTATTTATTATGGAATTATTTATTAATGTTTTATTCCTATGATAATGTGTTTAAGATTATTTTTAAATGCATGTGTTTTTAGTAAATCACCATGCCTAATGTTTATTTTTATGATATCCTTTGTTTTATTGCTTAACCTTACTAAGCATTTGATCCCTCCCATTTCTTATGTTTAATTTTCCTTAGAAGTGAATATGTATATTATGAATGACATACTAAGATAACTATGGAGTTATGGATGTTGTAAAATGAATTTTCATATTGTATTTCATTTAATGTTGTAATTTTGATCTTATGTGTGTATATAGTGTTCCAAGACTGCTAAAATGATCGTTCCTTCATGATTTTATTCCTCATAGTCATGAAACTATATTAAAAAAATAAACCGACTCTAGTATCTAAAGATATGTAATTACATTAATTCCACTAGAAACCAATTGGACATCTATAATACCCTTTCTAACATAATGTATAAAATTTACACAATTTTATGGAGTACCTTCAATATTAGATTCAACCCACATCACGAGTACATGGCAGTCCATGACATGTTCTTCTCTATCTATTTCATCCACCCTCCACCTATCATATTATATAATAAAAAATTTATTGAAATCCATATGAAAAGAGTAAAAAACAATTCATTATATTTTTGGAAAATTAATGATCTCACTCCCTCCCATTCATTGAAAAATAAAATATGTGCATATGTCTTGTGTGGAATATTACCTCCATAAATATTGTATTCCATTTGGATAGGAACCATTCAAGGATGGCTATAAGAATGTATTCAATCAAGTAAAAAAGAAATTTATAATATTATTAAGGTTATGGAAGGGTGATATTAATATTTAATTTTATTACAATTGATTTCCTTGTTTTAATGAAAAAAAAAATTACGATTCTAATGAAATTAATGAGTTTTATTGTTTTCATATAATTAAACAACATTTTTTGATAGGTGATATAGTTATCTGAGGATAAGTCATTTTTAAATTTGATACACCACTGATGATGAGACACCGTCAAGGATGACTCACCGCCAAGTTGACACACCTCTAGACATTTCTCTACCAAGTTATAATTTTCAAAATTTCTGAGGCACCATCGCATATGAGTAACTCTTGTCCATGACTCACCATCATCAGGGTAATTGCACAAAGCCTGATACACCATAACATGTTTCACTATTAGAGTTTAAAATTAGTAAATTATGAGATACATCCAGAATATCTCACCATCAAGATGTCGTACCAACATAATATATATTTAAAAAGTTTGAGACACATCCATCATGACCAACCACAATATGGATGAACTTAAATTAGATGAGTCACAACAAAATGAGTCAACACCCTGTAGGAAATTTTCAAATGTATAAGACACCAACATATTTGAGTCACCATTTTAACAAGACACGTACATAATCTAATAAACCTTTATATCAAGCCACCTCTAGTCTTGCACCACCAATATTAGACACCACAACTATTTTTGTAAATGTAGTTATTTTGAAATATTAGTAATGTATAGTTTATTGAAATTAATTCCAAATTATATATTAATTAATTTATCATAAATGATTGATAAAATACATTGAAGATATTGTCATATGGGATGTATGAGAAAACAGAATGTCCAAATTCACTTTGATGTTCTTCCTATTATTATATTTAAGAGAGGAAGTAAACTCACTCATTCGATATGCATGAAGTAGACTGTTGGAAATCTAACACTTTTTGCTTACTGAACACACAAATAGAGATGAAGAGGGAACTTTTATATCCTAGAAATAATCGACTGAGGAATCCAAATCTTGTACGCATCTTCTACTTTCCTCCAGTGAAGAAAAAGAGTATGTAACACTCTATTTTATTGATGTTTTAGAAAGAAAACATGTCAGCATGCATTTCAAGATACCTTAAATGATTCATGATCTACACTACTACATGTCATGTATTTCTATCTTTATAATTATATATTACTCGGTTCTATTTTTTTATTCTTATATATTTTTTAGTGTGTGTGCATACTCTGTTTTATCACACGAACATTGTCTCATGCAAGAAATTAAAAGATATTGGAGATCTTATCAATCTCCTTTTACCTATAATCCCTTAGATAACAGTTATATATGTTCATGTGTGAGCTTTTTCTTTTATAAATAGATGTATAATTGTGGAAGACGTCAGGTGTGACCTGGGAAAATGTAGATAATTGTAATACCCAATCCAGGTTGGGGATAAACTAATATAATTATAAATTGCTTTGTGTGGGGGTGATCACTAATTCGAGGGGAGTATGCACCATCTTGAGACTAACCCACTTATTTCAAATTTCCACTTCGTGTTTTTTTCACATTATTCCTTCTTACAAAACTGAAAATCTTTCAACCAAACATAAAATAATACTTCGATAGTTAATAATAATTTTAATTTTTATAATATTTTAATTAAGTAAATTTCATTCAAAGGACAAATTAATATTTTATATTACTTACCTGATAACTAATCAATCATTAAGAAACCTTTTGAAATATTATAACATATAATGATTTGCGATGTAGATTAATTGGGCCATGTTTAATTAATTGGGAGATTTTAAATTTATCCTTTTGAAACATAAATTTTTATTAGTACTAATTTCATCCTCCCTATTAAGAGACTCACTCCAAAAAAAATTTTGTATCAATTGTTGGTTTCTTTAGTGTTAATATTTACAAACCCATTCAAATATGATTCTAGTTAATCTTAAATGTTCCTAAATTTATGTTATTTTTTATTTAGTTCTTTAAAATGGATAATCATCAAGATGGTTCTACTAATAACAATCCAAAATTTTTAGTGGAAATAATTATTCCAAATTGTAAATTCGGATGATAATGCATATATAAATAATGTGTTTTGATATTTGGTATTCTATATAATATGAATATGTTATAACTGGTACATTTAGAAGTACTTGTGATGTAAAAACAAAGTTAGGATACGATAATAATTGTAATGAAATGAATTACTTATATTCATCCCAAGGAGATGAAATATTTTAATAGAATCTTTATATAAAATAATACATTTCATATTTGGGAAACTTTTTCTATCTCATATGAGGGATCTACTCATATTAAGAATATGTGACTTGATAACCATACTTTTGAATATGATAACTTGAAAATGATTAATGATGATCCTATTTCAAACGTACACTTCGGGTTAAATGAAATTGTGAATACCAATATCTTACTTGGAACGTAGTATATTAAATGGGAGAAATTATGAGATTGATATGATGCCTTCTAGAAAGATGTAGATCCAAATCTGCCTCTATTAGAGTGTCCATTGATATTAGTGATATCCCATTAAAGGAGAAAATTGGTACGAATATGGTGTATGAAGAGGATCTAATGGGAAATAATGATGATGATTAATATCCCAAGATATTTTTGTATCATTAAAGACTATTTCATATAAATAGATGGGAAAGTGAAAAAATTAATGTCGAAGTTGTAAGTTCAAGTGAGTGTGAACCTCCACCTATAGGGATGAAGATATGGCTCACCATTCCAAAATTTTGAAGTTGTTTTATGGAAAAAATATAATTTCCAAGAAGACAAACTAAATAGGGAAAAATAATTTCAAAGGAACATAGAAGAAAGAATGGAAATGGGATGAATATCCAAAAGTGGTTGTCTACAATGAATGTAATTTTAAAGAACATATAAAATCAGATTGTCCAAAAGTTCAAATACAATATTAGATTTGATAAAAATGACAGAATATAGAATAAATATATTAAATCCAAGTAGTGTGTATATAAGGATATCTCCATTGATTCTGATTCTTCACCTGAAGAAAACTGAGATTGATTAAATATGTGTTTCATGAAAAAATATCACCAGGGTAATAGTTTTATCTTTTTTACCTAATGAATCTATTGTATCATATATGCATGATTCTGATGACTCTAAAAATTAAAAACAATTCGATGATGATGATATTTCAAATGAATACTTATTTGAATATTTTTTCATTATAGAAGTTAACTTGAAGGAGACAATGTATAAATACATAGTTTTTAAAATACAGTAGGAAAAATCATAAAATTTAAAAATTTAAATGGCCAACTGAATAAGATAAAAATTCTCAACATCCCAAAGAGAATATTGATCTCATTCATTCAAATGAGAAATAAAATAAAAACATATAGAATATTAAAAATGGTACAGAAATTGTTAATCAGATTTTAGGTAACCAAGTTTCACCTATATGTGTAACGAGAATTTTATATCAACCTGGGTAGATAAAAATTACAAAATTAAATTCTGTACCTAAATCCAAACCAAAAAGTTCATTTAAAAATTATTTCTCTTATGGATCAAATTAGTTTTTTATTTTTCAATTTCATAAATAACTTTCTTGGAAACCCATTAAAAAAATTTTGGTTTCCCAATTCTTTAATTATTAACATCTCTGGACCCAAATAGATCTTTGTACCAATTTTATTTCTTTCATTAATTTTTTTTCTAGGAAACATATTTTAAATACATCCTATAGAATAATATGGAACTTGAACAGTAGTTATTCAAGACATAAAATCAGATATTTTTCATTCATCAAGTGCCTTATACTGGTTAAGGGTGGTCATGTAACTTATTGTGACAATGGAAAAAGTAGATTAATTAGCATTGGATAAATTATTAACAAAAAATCAGTAATATTTATAATTTGTTATTTCTGAATGGTTTAAAGAATAACCTTATTGTTTTTTCTCTATTATGAAATGATGTATTTTATTTTGAATTTGAAAATGATTCATGAATTGGTTATTTATATATAAATGATTTAATAATGACTACTTTATAAAATGAAAATTTTTATGTTGTTTATTAAAACTCTTCATTTTCACAAAAAATTTCACGCACAAGCTTATTTCCACATGAATGATGGATTTGTAATAGTATACTTCACCATAAAACACTCACTCACATATGAAGCTAACTCGGAAAAGTTATTGTATGGATATACTTATTCTTGAGTTCTCAACTCATAATGTCGGTAATCCTGGTCAAAAATGGAAACAACACAATTTTTCATTTAAATCAATGAATGAAGGGTCATATTCTCACCCCATATGGTAGATTACATGGATTTTTTTGGTCCTTCTATACATTCCAACATAAATAGAAGGCACTATTATTATGGTCCTGTAGATTATTTCTCTAGTTATACATGGGGATACTTTTCATCTCAAAATATGTAATATTTTTAATACCTAAACCATATATGCTATGACTATATAATATCATAGTGGACATTGAAGTAAGACCTCATTAATTGACCATGGTAGTGAGTTTTTAAATAATGATTTTAAATTGTTCTTCTCACATAATGTCTAAAATCATAACTTCTCTACTATTAGGTACCCTCGTTAAAAGATAGTTTTAGAATGTATAAATGGAAATTTGCAAGATATATCTCAAACCATGTTGAATGACTGTGACTTACCTATCTATTTTTGGGATGAATCTGTCAATACATAAAATTATATTATAAAAAAAGTGTTAATCAGACCTATCCTTATCGATAACCCCTATAACTATAAAATAATAGAAATCCTATATATAATTTCATTAGATTTTTGGATGAATACACTGTATTCATTATAATAAATATAATCTAGAAATTTTTTTGTCCAAATGCGATGAATAAAATTTCCTAGGTAATTCTGTCCCTAGTAAGCCCTATAGAGGAGTCAATAATAAATACAAAACTGTGGATAAATCAGATCTTTATAAATTCGGTGAGACTAGTCTACGTGATCCTATGAACTCCCTATAAAATCTTGTGGTTGATTTTTCTTCAACGAACATATATTATAATGCATGATATTCTAATATCAAATAGTTTGAAAAATATCTCATACTGATGAATTTTCACAGCATCCCAAACTGAAAACCGTAGAATAAAAATTTACCATTCCATATTTCAATAAATCATTTACAACACATAAATAGATCCCATTAGATGATATTATTGGAGATATAAATATAGAAACAATAACTATATATTCTATAATAATTTAGGTTTAACATCTTGATTTATTAACTCATCTTGAACCTAAGAACATCAATGAATCCATTAACGAGAGATTCATGGAAATATCCCTGAATAAAGAATTGAACAAGTTTGAAATAAAAAATGTATGGTAACTTGTATATAGACCCAAGGACTCCATAATTATTGGGGCTAAATGGGTGTTTTGGAACAAGGTCGATGATTCAGTTATTATGGTTAGAAATAAGGCTAGACAGGTTGCACACTGTTATATTCAAGAAGATTTTACTGATAATTAGAACACCTTTGGACCTGTATCCAGACTCGATTCCATAAGAATCATATTGTCCAACACTACTCTTCAAGATTTCATGCTTTATAAAATGGTTTTCCAGAGTGCATTCATCAAAAGTTTTTTAGTTGTGATTTGTTTTTTTGAACAACCCATAGTTTTCAAAATTCCCATTTTCCGAATTATGTTTTTAAAATAAATAATGTGTTTTATGGTTTAAAATTGGATCCTAGAGCATGGTATGATAGGATCAACAATTTTATTATTTCAAAAGGATTTTCAAAAGGAATGGTTGACCATACTCTTTTCATAAAATGAATTTAAAAATATATTTTCGTAGAAAAAAATTATGTTGATTTTATTATGATTATATCATCAGGAAATTATCATTCTATATAATTTTCTAAAATGATAAAAATTGAATTAGAAATTTTTTTTATAGGAAAATTAAAATTCTTTCATGGATTTTAGATCATTCAAAACAGAGGAAAAATTATTCTAAAGTAATCTAAATATACAAAACATCATTTAAAATTATTTAACATGGATAATAGTAAGAGTTGTGATACTCTTATGAGTACTACATGTAAATTGGATCTTTTTGAATCTTGGAAACTCATGGATGAAACCAATTATACTGGTAGGATTGGAATTATTATATATATTAATTTTAGTTTCATTGATATAATGTTTTGTGTGTATAAGTGTGATATCTTTCAAGAAAACCCTAATAGTGTCACACCTAGATTATTCTAAAATCATTTTCAATTACATCATGTATAAAAAAATTTAGATGTGTATTATCATAGAGAATAGGAATTTGATATGGTTAGTTTTTATGATTCTAATTTCTACGGTTGTAAGTTAGATAGAAAAGACTCTTCTAGAGAAAGGCACTTTTTGGGAATGAATCTAGTTTCGTGGTTTAGTAATGAAACATTTAATGTGGAATCAACTACTATTGAAGCTAAATTCATAAAAGATGGTAGTTATTGTGATTTTTTTGGATGAAACAAACTATACTAAACTATGTGTTTCAATTATGAAATTTCCCCATTAATTGTGACAACACAAGTGCAATCAATATTTTTTAAAATCATGTTTCACATTCTATGAAAAGGAAAATTGATATAAGACATCAATTTTTGAGGCTTGATTTTAAAAATTGTGATATAACTCTTGAGGTTAATGTAATAGAACAATATTAAACTTATATATTTACTAATTATTTTTATTATGAGAAGGTTAACTATATAAAAAATTAGGTAAGAATAATTAATTTTTCGGATATTTATGTTTTTCTGACATGCCGTTAGTATTTAATGTTTGTGGTATGACACACCATTGGTATGATTTATGGTTTTTTTATACACTATAGGGTGACAAGTTGTTGGGGGACACAACATTTGGCAACACAGCATTGTGTTGTCCTACCGTTGTGGTTGACACATCCTTATTTTCTAGAATCCATGTTTTATTCATGAACATGCAAATTTCTCTACAACTAATATTTTAAACTACTGATTTATTTTCTTCTTGTTTATGTAATTTTTATAACCCATTACATTTATTCTCTCCCAAATATCAAAATCACCTTTTAGGTATACTAATGATATTTATTTTCAGATCCCAAATAAAACATTGGCTATGATTTCTATTTCTAACACACCTATGCTCATGCCTTTTACTCTTGAGCCCAACGAAACCCATCACCTAGATAATTTAAAACAATTTAGACCTTATCATTTCCCTCAACTAATATTTCTAAACTAGCCTATATGACATGAATGAAGCTTCTTTTAATTCTTCTGTAGATAAGTGGTGATTAGTTAAGAGGAAAAAAATGTGAACTATGTGTTCCTTATCTAGTTGAACCTGGACATAATGAGCATGACAATAGATTTTTAGTGACTGAAAGGTATTATGAAGTAACATGGTTACTTTCTAGTAATTATGTTTTATTAAAATTTCCATAGGATAAAGGCTGGTAAGAAAGGTTCTTGACAAATGAAATACCATTCTATCCTAGTATGGTGCATCTATTTTACAGGAATGATCAGATTGGATTTATTAATTATTAAGAGAAGTGGATGAATAAAAAAATAATAGTAAATTTCTTTTTTTTCTTTAAAACATCGGTCCAAGTCCATAGGTGTTTTCCATGATGTAATTCATGATTACAATCAAGGATATTTTCTTGAGGAAAATAACATTTTCATATATAAATATTCTATTGACGAACAAACTAGAAATTAGTTAACCAATGAACGAATTTCCTTAGTATTAGATGGGGATTTTAGGTTGTTTTTTTATTAATACAACACATGTGCTTCCTCTGGAAATTTTATTTTCCACCTTCTGAAACGATGATGGGTACTTTCTTTGTCTTATTAAACGGGGTCACAATATCAATTTGTGTATATAACTCATGGCTCGAATGTCTAATATGATACTGTAAAATTCATGGTCTAACTCTTATATTTATCCAAATATTATTTCTATTATTTTATATAATAATTTTCCGGGTGACGAGAATGAATAATCAATTATTATCAATATACGATTTTTTATTTTATGAGAAATATTTCAATGAATGAGATTAATCTAGGACCCTTTGAAGATAAATTGTCTAGGTGATAGTGACACATTTTATATTGAGTTTAATATAGAAGACCATCTAATAAGACCAAGAGATTTTGTTGATCATTATTTAGACTAATGATATTTTTTCTTACATTGATTATTATGATGAGGGTGTATCAAAAGAAAGAGTTGAAAGAGAATAATTTGTTGATTATGGTAGAGGCCGATACTTGTCACCTAAATTACAAATTATTAAATATGGTACTCCCTATCATCCTAGGAGACTTAAATAAAGAGAAAATCTAGTGACAATTAATAAAGAGGAAACTGAGATATTTATAGAAGAGAAATAAAAAAGCTACAAATCAACTAAGGAAGTTGAATATGAATAAGATGATGATGATAAAGAAAATAGAAATGTAAATAAAAGTTTTAATGGAAATTGAGATGATAAAAATATCATGATAGTGAACCTGATGATGACTTTAACCGTGATGGATAATATGGATGATTTAAAAGTAGTGATATAGATATTCCTCTAGACATTAAATTATCACACTGTGTTTCTAAGGATAAACCCATTTTTACTGAATAAGCTTACCCATAGTTTAATGAAAACAGTTTACTTGTTAATGGGGATAAATTAATATCATTGTAATTACTTAAAAGGATTATGATGTTGATGGTACTGACAAGATTTCAGGTGGTGATGGTCAGAAAAGTTTTTATTCTACTTTGGTTGAGCATGTGGGTGTTATTACTGCTATAGAAAATCATATGGTTGGGAAAATTATGAAATAGATCCCTTCTTCTTTGAAAATTATTGATGTATAATTGACTGATATGGCTACTGATGAGCCTCTAGTTGATATTAGTGCAGAAGATGAAGTTTTATTTGTCAGAAATATGATGTACATAGATCTATTGTTTATAAACCTGGTGTCTACAAGGAATAAGTACTAGTGAGTGAGTAGGCCGATGCTTCCTAGAGTGATGAGATAGCTAATGGTAACCCTTCTATGATTGTACATTCATCTATTATGTTAATTCTTAATATTGTCAGTACTAGTTGTTTTACAATATTCTATTTAGTTTTTTCTAACTACTCAATCAAACAGTTGGGTTGTTTCCACGATAGAAGATCATGACAAATTTAGTAAGAGTCAATGAACAGATGGTGGATATGTGGTTTGAAATGAATGATGTACTAAGGGATATATAATAGATCAAGATGATTATTATGGTTTATTAAAAAGAAATTTTTCTTTGATACCTCTTTCTCCAATAACTGGTGATCAAGTTTCTCTAGTTGGACCTAGTGATGTAGTCCCAATAAGTGATTTATATTTTCTTGGTAAAAATATGATTTATTATTATATTTAGTGTTCGAAGAAAGAATCACCTCTTCCTTCCAAGATTAGTGAAAATGATTAAAGGTATCACTCTAAATTGGTAATTAATCATTTAAAACAAAAAATGATTTATAATATCTAGGATATTAAAATTGAGAATAAAATAATAAGTGGTGAGCTGGAAACCATGATGTCTATTATGGAAGGAATCCAGTGTTTATTTGAAACTAGTATGGATGTTTTTCTTGAAAGGATTGAAAATCTAACCACTGTGGACTCTATATCATGTTCTCCTCCTTCTCTAGTGTTTATGGTTGATGTTATTAGATATTCTATCTTATATGATTTTGGAAATTCCTCTTCCATTACTTTAAGTGGTATTCATAGTTATCCCCAGGAATCCAGGAGAAAAATAATACATAACACTGACAATGTCTAGAATTTTATTACATATTATTCCTATCACATTGAAACCTGATAGGGATACTATCACAATGGAAATCATGTATCATATATCATGGATACATACCAATCGTGAAATGGAATCTAATTTCATGTACCAAGATAAAAATTTGAGAATACCCCCAGTTACTCAGAGAATCAAGGAGGAAGTTCATCAGTTGAAGGAAATGAATCACGTGATGAAAATATTTATGTCGGAAATAGGAAATAATTTTCAGTGAAATGGAATGTGGTTACCAAATAATTATGGCTTTAATCAATTCAATGAATCCATTTCTCAGTGATTATCTAAAAACAATTATTTCACAATAAGTTATTCCAATCACTATAAATATATCATTCAGACTATGAGTTACTAGAGATCATTTATCATTGTTTCTAGCCATGTTCCTGCAATTCTAGATGCCTCAAACACAAGTTTTCATCAACCTCTTTGTAGTTTTTATATAAGAGGATAATCCATGGGCTATAACTATATGATCCACTAGTGTTCCCTCTATTTTGAATACATCACCTTTTGATCCTTCTACATCTGACCAGATTAAGTCCAAGGGAAAATGAAAAGAACGTATAGATCATTCACCCAATCCTTTAGGATGATTTTTAATTTTTTCTATTTTTATTGGATTTGATTTGTAATAACATTTTCTAAACATTTTTATGAGTTCTACTAATGAATATTATTCTACCATTTTTATATTTCCAAAAGGGTGGGAAATCTATCAAATTTCATTCATGATTTATTACATAGATGTTTTTGTATTATCATTGACACTATTTTATCATCTTTTTTAACATTGGTAAGTTATAATTACATTTCTATTCTTTTAAATTATCCCTGATTCCATCTGTTCATATAGTGAATCATATGCCATGTTTTTAATTTTTGATCATAACTTTAATGTTATGTTTTACATTTATGAGGCCATTGATTCCATGATTTGTGATCAAAAAAAGGGGATATTACTAACCTAAATATTTTAATAAATAAAATTTCATGATTCTATTGATATGAATGATTATGATGGTTTTATTTAGGTAACCTACATTCAGATATTGGTGATAAAATTATAAAATGATAATTCGTTGTTGGATTTGTGACACAGATAAAGATGGGTCACCATCAAGGATGATTCATCACTATGTTGGCACATGTCTAGAAATGTTCCCACCAAGGAAGAATTTTAATAATGTATAAGACATCGTTATGTATGAGTTACCAATTTCACTGATTCATGGTCAGTGTGAAAATATAAAAATGTTTGAGGAACCATCATAAGATACAAATCCAGAGTGAAAATTCAGAAAATTATGAGATACATGTAGAATATCTCATAATCAAGATGTTTGAATCTAAAACATACTTTTTTTTAAAAAATTGATACATCTCTATCTTTAACTACAGCTAGAATTATGAACTTTAATTAGATGAATCACTACTAGATATGTCACCACAAGAAATGATATCTTCCTAAGTACAAGAAACCACCAGCTTTGTGTCACTCTTGTTGGGAGTCTCCTCCAAACTCTAATACCCTGTCAGAACAAGTTATCTCCAAACATGCACACCTAGTCTCAGACACCACTACTGATTTCATTACTTATAATTATTTAAAATAATTTCTAACATCTAGTTTTTTAAATTAAATTCCAAATTATAATTTAATTCATTTACATTAAATGACCTATATAATGTGTTGAACAGGATTTTAGACATACTCTATGAGGAAAAAAGAATACCCAGAGGTATATGGATAATTTCCTTGTTGCTTACATTAGGAGATGATGCAAACATCCTCATGATAGATTTATGAAGTATACTGTTAGAATGTTGAGATCTCATGCTTAATAAATAGACCCCTAGAGATGAAGAGTTAATCAAATACATCCTACATACAGTAGACTAACAAATCCAAAGCAAGTACACATCTATTGTTTTAATCTGATCAAGAACTGTATCACGCTATATCATTCTGATGTTTCCAACAAAACATGACTGAATATGAATTTAAATATAAATTCATAGAATAAATAGCTATAATACAAAAAAACTATAATTTCTATCTATTAACTTTTATATATCTCTATTCAGATTATTTATTATTATATATTGAATACTGTGTGTTCATACTATATTTTATCAGATACACATAGTCCCCTTCATTAATCATGGAAGATACCTGATATATTTTAAAATTAATTTTCCTATAATCTCATTGATAATAGTGATATATGTCCTTGTGTGTCCAGTATCTTTTATACTCCCACATATAACTATAGAATATGTTGTGTGTGACCTTGGTAGTTGTAAACTATTGTAAAACCTATTCTGGGTTATGGATCATCTGGTTTCTTTTATATAATCTTATTGGAGTTGGGTGATCACCATGTGGATCGGACTACCTCTCTAATTGATACTGAACCACTTGTTTCAAAAAAAATTTGTATGTTTAGGTTTACATTATTTCGTCTCCAAAACTAAAACATCATTAATCAATCTAAATCTAAATCATTTATAGATAATCATTGTTATTGTTTTTTCGATTATATAATAATGTAAATTTTTTCAAAGGATTGAGAAATATTTTATATTACTTACCTGAGAACTAATAAATCTATGAGAATCCTCTTTGAAGATGAAAACTTTTGATGATCTCTTATATTAATTAACTAGTATGTTTTAAATTATTTAGGGAGTTTAAAATTAATCCTTTTGAATAATTTTTTTTTATTATGTACCTAATTCATCCCATCTTGATTATAATAAAATATAGTAAATCATAATATATATTTGTATGGTTTTATAATAACATACATATATTTTCCATATTGTATGTTAGACCATTTTAGACAATACAAAAATCTAGGTTAAGGAATTTTGTTAACTCATACTTCTTTTGTTTGAATTATATATTTACATATGTATCATAATTATTCTATGTTTTATTTTTTATGCTATAAGATTAAAAATTTCATATCCATATTAGTTTAAATGGATTTTAAATTATTTCTCTAAATTTTATTTAAAACATATTTTTACAACATTGGATATGATATTTTTATGGGTTTTCATATCTCAATTTTCTTCTTTGAGATATATGTCATTTTCACCAAAGTTTCACGACTAGTCCACCGAGCCCCGCATCTTGACTACCCCAAGACCACCTTCCATAGGCCAGGGGCTGGTGACTAGCACCAAAGGCCTAATTCCCGAGAACTGGGAAGGCATTTCCTTTATAAAATGTAAACACACACAACCAAAGTACAAGTGGAACAAATAACTATGAAAAGCTAAATAACAAGTGTGCTGAAAGTATAAAGGGGACGAAATAGAAGCCCAACTGTAAAGTAAAAATACAACTGAAAGCGAGTACAATGAAAAAGGGACAAACAACTGGAAGGTGAAAGCAGCTCCTAGATCGTCCTATGGGGTTCCGACCTAAAGGTAGGTACAGATAGCCTTCTCAGTGCTCCACGTTCGTCCATATCCTCCAGGTACCGTCTTGTCGTGAGGTCCACCACCGTGTACCGTCCAGTCCTCATACACTCCGCCTCGGTCAGAGTTATCTTTCTTCTACATCAAACATAATGATCTGTAGGCCTTGCCCATGCAGGGGTGAGTATACGATACTCAGTAGCGACCCTGAGACCCACAAGGTCTCACAAAAACCATCAAGGATAATACACAATGTATGATTTCAACAGACAACCATTACTTATGTATATGCCCATACATATACCTAAGTTATCACGTAACCCATCTCAATCATGAGGAAAACACAAAAGTCATTGACTTAGCTCAAACCAGGATTTTTATTCACATAATCAAAACCACAGCTGCTGGAGAACTCCTCCTCTATTGATTATAGTGGGCCTGCCACTACAACCAAGCGCTTTCCCCTAACCATTGACTGTTTCAGTACTCCACCTGTCGAGTAATGTGGCAATGATGCTACAACCAAGCGCTTCCCACCAAGGGTATGACACTACAACCAAGCGCTCCCTCTCATAGCCTATAGAGGTACTCCTTCTATAGAATATTGAGGGTCTTCCCCTACAACCAAGCGCTCCTCCGCCATGGGTCTGCTGCTACAACCAAGTGCTCCCCACTGGGCCATCTGAATCACTCCGAGTCAATCGATCAACAGTCGTCATGTTTCAGCTAGCTATTAGGTCTCTGCAATCTGCTCGCCCGTCACCGGGAGGGTCCTCTCCACGAGATTCAATCCGATTCTCCAAGTGTCACGAGTCTCACAAAGAAGTATCTCAAAGAACCACCACGTCATAGGGGTCTCAACGCAACAGACGACGCGTCAATCAGATGCCCGCTCTGAGAGTTAGTGGCATTTCTGTTCCAGGAGCCCGGTTGGTTTTTATGCTCAATCCAACCCGACCATACACCAAAAACATCCGAACCTCAAGTTGAGTATGCAAAAAGAACATTCTCATCAAAAGGAATCCAACATAGTAGACGGTACGTCAAACGAAAGCCCAGTCCTTAAGTTATAAGTGTTTCCGCTCCGAGGGCCCAATTGGTTTTGGTTTCGAACCAACCCGTACATTTATCCAAAGTCGTCCAAAAATCACATAATGTATCAAAAGAAGACCGCCTCATTTCATGAATCCTAGTGCCATAGACGGCGCGTCCATCAGACGCATAGTTGTGAAGTTATTCGCATTTAAGCGAATTGGGGCTGGCTCGTCAAGCCCGGTGTGCTGGCAGATCAGCCCGTTATGGCTCGGCGGGTCCGACCCGACTAAGGGGTTGGCCCGGCCCGATAATGTGCGGCCCTACCCGATAATGCGTGGCCCGGCACGATGGGGCACTGCCCGGCCTGGCGTGGCGCGTCCTGGCTTGCCGAGCAATTGGGGGGGGGGGTGGCGCTTTCCCGAAACGGTAGCACCGAGCGGTGCCGCCCTCCCATCTGACCGGCTGAAGCCATCCAATCATCCCAGTCGGAGCTACCCGCACGGGTGGGCCACTGTTCCCCTAGCACGACGCCCTCCTTGCACCGCGAGGTCTTCCCATCATGGTCGGTCACCTGACGGCCGGTTCGTCCTCCGAGCTGCCCGTAGAACGCGGGCCGTGGTCCTCCGCAGCGTGGTGCCATGCGGTGCCGCGGTTCCTCAAGTCGGGCTGGCTACGGCCGGCCGGTTCTTCTTTGGCTGAGCGGCCCGAGGTTGTAGGCCACGGTTCCTCCGCACGTAGTTGGAGCATGTTCTCCATTATCTCTGGTCGTCATCACTTTCAGTCACCATCATCTCTCTCGACACTGCATTCGTCGCCAATAAAAATGTGGATTAATGGAGGGTCGTCGGGCCGAGTTTTTTCGGCCTGCGCCCTCCGCGTTAGGCGTTATCAAGAGGACAAGACGATCAATTTCATTTAAAAATGACAAGATTATAATTTTATTAAACTAAAATTATACAAACCCCTTATCTCGTAATTGATGTTGAACATCGTCGAGCCGCGGAAGATGGGCATCGCGGAGAAAGGTGTCGTCCTATCAACGTTGGAGGAAGAGTCATTGTTGTGACGTAGAAAGATAATTCAAAGATGAAGTAGATTCCTTGACGTCGGGGTGCATCCGAGGAGGAAGTGTCATTGTAAGAGGTTCTTCACGTTCTTCGTCGGAGTTGTTCTTCGTTGAAAAATGGTGTTCTTCGTCAGAGAGAAACACCTTCTTCTAATTCTCCAGAGCCTCCCCCACCAAAATATTTTCCACAGAAAATATTATAATAAGGCTTCCCATTATATTATAATTGTAATGCAATTCAAAAAAATTCAAAAATAATTGTTGACACCCATGTTAATTAAATTATGTATTAATTATTTGGGTTGGCACAATTTATGAGTGATGAGGTGGCCTCATTAATTCATGGGAAATCCAGGAGTTTTAAAAAGGGGGGTTAAGAGTTCAAAAAAGAGAGTTGAAGGGGTTAGGGATGGGCACCGCCACTATTATCCTCCCATGGGAGGTTGTGTGGGGTCTGGGCCCCACCTCCAACACCTCATTGAAGGAAATAACCACCATCAAATAAGAATTATGTACACATAATTTTTATTATTTTCTAATGAATCTTTATCAAATTAACTTCTCCTCCCGATAAAACCCAACTGCAGTAATTGTCCCACTATACAAATATCGGTACTATGTGTTCATTAGTGTCCTCATATTTCAATTCTGAGCCCCGGTTCAAAAGATAGAAAACCACGCACGTACGTTCACTGAACGTACCCGAACAAAACATCAGAAATTGATTACGGGAACACCAGGCCTCAGAATCAGGCGCCGCTAGAAACTGCGGACTCGTAAAATTCCAAAGAAATTAAAAAAAATTCCATGAAATTTCTGGGTCTTTACATTATCCCCACCTTAGGGATTTATGTCCTCGTAAAGCTACTACACACACTAGGAAGACAATGGTGGGTTCTAAGCAAGAATCTGAGCCTCCTCCTCCCATGTGCTCTCCTAGAGGTTCCTGTGCTGCCAGAGATTGCACACCAGAGGAATCGACCGTCCACTTAGGACCCACTCCTATCGATCCACGATCTCCACCAGGACCTCCGTGAATGTCACCCCATCCTCGATGTCTAGTTCTGCATGGTCGATGATGTGGGATGGGTCGTGTACGTTTCTCCTTAGCTAAGATACGTGGAAGTCGTCATGAACCTGTTTCCACTAAGGTGGAAGCGCTAGGCGGTAAGCCACCTCACCTACTCTACTGAAATATTTGAGGAGTGACTGCAGATAGGCTTCACCATCCCAATCCACAAAGGATATCAGCAGCGCGGCCAGCTGTCCATCGCCTCTCCTAGCAGCTGAATGCCTGAACTCTTGCTGAGAGCATCCTCTACTATGTTCCCCTTCCAAGGAGTATAGACTATCTCAATGTCATAGACCTGGAGGAACTCAAGCTATCACCGCTGTCTCAAGTTCATTTTTTACTGGGAGAAGATACACCTGATACTATTGATAGTAGATTAAACTGTAAACTGTTCGCCCGATGAACTATGGGTGAGACTAGCCAATTTTAAGAACTCAACTTCACCCTTCTTTTCCTATGATTTACAAGATCTGTCATGATTTATCCTCTGCAGAAAATTAAAATCCGGTCTCATCCACTAGATAAACCACGTCCTTTATCTAATACAGTAAATCCTAACAAGAACGGTACTAATTCATGCTGTGAACGACGTTGTACGGCCTCGACGCTACTACCAGGAGATCCAACTTTCATTCTCGCCTCCAAGGGTTGAGTCACACTGTCGGCATCAGTGTGTGGTTACTGGGTCTCCTCCAGTAATAATCTGAAAAGTGAGGGTTAAGTCAACCATTTTAACCATAACTTATTTGTATTAACCACACAAAAGGGATGGAATCAAAACGTCAAAGGAGAAAGTGTCTTTTATTACTGTATCTCAAAGTACATGGACACAAAAAAAACCACAAAAAACAACATAAAAGAAGATAGAAGCACCAAGAATAATGGCCTCCATGCCTAGAACTAGTCCCACTCCAATCCACCAGATTCAGGAGCTCTAAAGTTTTATGCTTCAGCTGCCTGAAGCTATGATCTCCCATGTCCACCTGTTCCCTGCAGTCGGGGTGGACCTCCCGGTGGTGGTGGTGGAAACACCTCTATGCGTCGTCCACCACCAACTGCATGGCTATCTCCTCTGCCACGGTCTCCCGATCTTTTCGTTCCATCTCGATCGAACCTCTACCTCTTCCTGAGAGGTCCCTCATCTATTTTTTTATCATCTGTATGGTGGGTCAGACAGTCATGTGCCATGTGACTAAGCCCGCTTCAGGAGTAACACTATCCGCTCCTGGTAAGTCATTCTCTACCCTGGGTGCCTCGCACATACGATCCTGAGTCATACGATCAACCACATGTTGGTCTGGTCCTCTTGGAAATCTGTTCCATTTATCTACTTCCAACTGTAGAAGACTTCGTTGTATGTAGACTAGTAGGGGGTCCCACTATTGGAGATTGTTCATCAATGAAACTCTACACTAGGATGGATCGCTCCAACACCCATGTCTGCATCGGGATCCTGTGAGAAATAACTAAATCTCTAATATATCACATGAGCCCTTGTTCGATGGTCTAGGCCTTGGAGAGAATGTATTGTACCATATCTGTGGAGTAGCGCGAGAGGACTGTGAAGCTCACTGAGTATAGTGCTACTATCATGCTTCACTGCTGCAGATGCAGTATCTCCTATATCTACACCGCTCAAAGGGTGGCTGGGACAAACTCTGCCAAGAGAAAGCTCTCGAGGTCTGCCCAGATAAGTGTCACCTCATCGTGGACCTGGACCATCAGGCTCCACCATCTGCCTGCTGGTGCCTGAAGGAGGCTGGCAGCATGGATCACCATGTAGTCTACTAGTGTCCTACTAGCCTGAAAACTCTCACCACAGCCTCTAGCCAATCCTCAGCCGCCTCTGGGTCTGTATCTCCCTAGAACCTTGGTGGCCTCTAGTGCTGGAACTCATGAAACGTGCTCAAGCGGTGTGCATCGTCTGCTGTTGGGGCTGGTGGAATCAGGGGTCCAACCGGGGGTAGTACAGCTGTTGCCTCCGCCGGTGCCTCAACTGGAAGAGGGCCATGTACTGAGGCCTCATCGCTCGGTGGGATATCAGTAAGTACAACTCTCGGGGCTCTAACTGGTCGTCTATGAGAAGGCATCCTGATAGAACTGATGTGACACGGTCAAAAGACTATTCCCAGTGAGCTGACCTGGTTTGAACTGACTTAAAGAAAATAATTTTCAAAACACACACGCAATCAGTGTTTTTGTGAACTGAGTCGGAAGTCAGATTTCAGGGTCCTGGTGTATGGATACGTCGGCCGCCAGCACCAACAATGGACTCCTTGAACTGAAAACGACACTTAGTACCCTTAACACTGTTGCTTCACAAAAAATGAAAATATCATAGTCATAAGATATGTGGTAGAATCGACTCCTCTGATACCAATTTTTCATGACACGTCCCTCGAGGACCGCATCGTGACTACCCTAATCCCGCCTTCCATAGGCCAGGGGCTGGCGACTAGTACCAATGGAATAATTCCCTAGAACTGGGAAAGCATTGCCTTTATAAAATGAAAACACAAACAACCAGTGTACAAGCAGAAGTAGTCACTAAGAAAATCTATATAATAAGTGTGCTAAAATTAAAAAGGGTCCAGAATACAATACCAACTGTAAAGTACAAATACAACTGGAAGAAAGTACAACTAGAAAGGGAAAAACAGCTGGAAGGTGAAAGCGCGTCCTGGATAGTCCTCTAGGATTCCTACCTGATGGGTAGGTTCAGATAGCCTCCTCAGTGCTCCACATCCTTCCGTTTTCCACGGGTACTGTCTTGTCGTGAGGTCCACCTCCGGGTACCATCCAGTCCTTGTACACTCCGCCTTAGTCAGCGCTATCCGTCATCTACATCCTACACAACGAGGTGCAGGCATAGACCGTACAAGGGTGATTACAACGATACTCAGTAGGGACCATGAGACACTCAAGGTATCACAAAAACCCACAAGGATAATCCACAACGTATGATTTCAATGGATAACCATTACCGAGGTGTATGCTCATACATATACCTATGTTTTCATGTAACCCATATCAATCATGAGAAAAACACAATGGTCATTGACTCAACTAAAACCAGGATTTTTATTCACGAAGTCAAAACCACGGCTGCTGGAGAACTCCTCCTCTGTCGAGTATAGTGGGCATGCCACTACAACCAAGCACTTTCCACAAACCTTGGACTAATTTAGTACTCCACCTGTCGAGTACTGTGGGCATACTGCTACAACCAAGCACTTCCAACCACGGGTCTGATGCTACAACCAAGTGCTCCCCATCATAGCCTATAGAGGTACTTCTTCTATCGAGTACTGCGGGTCTGCCTCTACAACAAATCTCTCCTCCACCATGGGTCTGCTGGTACAACAATGCTCTCCCCACTGAGCCATCCGAATCACTCCGAGTTGATCGATCAATAGTTGTCAAGTCTCAGCCAGCTATTGGGTCTCTGCAATCTGCTCACTCATCACCGGGAGGGTCCGCTACATTAGCTTCACGCTGATATTCCAATATTCATGAGTCTCACATATAAGAATCTTAAAGAACGGCCATGTCATAGGGGTCTCAATGCAACAGACGGCGCGTCAATCCGACGTCTGGTCTGAGAGTTATTGACATTTCCGTTTCAGGGGCCCGGTTGGTTTATTTTCTCAATCCTACCATGTCCTACTCCAACAATGTTTGAAACTCAGGTGGAGTATGCCAAAAGAACTGTCTCATCAAAAGGAAACCAACGTAGTTGACGGTACGTCAAACGAAGGTCTGGTCCTTAAGTTATAATTGTTTCCGCTCTGAGGGCCCGGTTGGTTTCAGTTTCAAACCAACCCGGACGTTTTTCCAATGTCATCCAAAAATCACTTAGAGTATCACAAAAGTACCTCCTCATTCCAATAATCCCAGTTCCTCAGACGGTGCGTCGATTGAATGCACGGTCGTGATGTTATTCACATTTAAGCGAAACGGGCCCGGCCCGTCAAGCCCGGTGGGCTGGCGGGTCGGCCCTTTCTGGCTCGGCGGGTCCAACCCGACTAAGGGGTTGGCCCAGACCGATAATGTGCAGCCCATCCCGATGGGGTGCAGGCCAGCCTAGCATGGCGCGGCCCGACCCGACGGGGTGACGCCCGACCCTACTAGTCGACCGATGCGGGCGGGGGGGGGGGGGGAGGCCCCCTGCTTTCCCACACCAGCGGCACCGAGAAGCACCGCCCTCCCATATGGTGTGCCGGTCTTCCTAGTGCGAGCATCCCACACGGGCAGGCCGCTATTCCCCAGTGCGGCGCGCTCTTGGCGTCGCGGGGTCTTCCCATCCCTTCAGCTTCCTAGCGGCCGGTTCATCGGCCGAGCGGGCCACAGAATGCGGGTTGCTGCCCTCTACAGCGTGGTGCCATGGGGCGTCGCGGTTCCTCCAGCCGGGCTGGATACGGCCAACCTATTCATCATTTTCCAAGCGGCCCGCCTTTGCGGGTTGCGGTTCTTCCACATGCGGCCGGCGCATTTCCACCATTATCTCCGGTCGTCATCGCCTCTCCCGACACCATTTCTGTCGCCAAGAAAAACGTGGATCAATGGAGGGTCATCGGGCCGTGTTTGTTCGGCTCATGCCCTCCATGTTAGGCGATATAAAGAGGCCAAGATGATCACTTTCATTCAATAATTACAAGAGTATAATTTTATTAAACTAAATTTATACAAACCCCCTACCTCGTAATTGACATCAAACGTCTTCGAGCTACGGAAGACGAGCGTCGCAAGGAACGATGTCATCCCGTCAACATTGGAGGAAGATTCGTTGTCGTGACACGGAAAAAGAATTCGAAGATGACGTAGATTCCTTGACGTCAGGGTTCATCCGAGGAGGAAGCGTCATTGGAAGAGGTTCTTCGCATTCTTCGTCGGAGTTTTTCTTCGTTGAAGAATGGTGTTCTTCGTCATAGAGGAACACCTTCTTCTAAATCTCTAGAGCCTCCCCCACCAAAATATTTTCCAAGGAAAATATTTTATTAAGGCTTCCCATTATATTAAAATTGACATGAAATTCAAATAAAATCAAAAAGAATTGTTGACACCCAAGTTAATTAATGTAGGCATTAATTATTTGGGTTGGCACAATTTATGTGAGAACAGGTGACCTCATTAATTAATGGGAAATCCAAGAGTTTCAAAAAGGGGGGTGAAGAGTTCAAAAAGGATAGTTGAAGGGGTTAGGGATCGTGTGGTACCCAACACCATTATCCTCCCATGAGAGGTTATGTGTGGTGTGGGCCCCACATCCAACTCATCTTTGGGGGAAATAACCACCATCAAATAAAAAATATGTAACCATAATTGTTATTATTTTTTAAATGAATATCCAAAAAATTAACTTCTCCTCCCAATCAAATGAAATTGTGGTAAAGGTCCCCTTAAGTGAATATCGGTGTTGCAAGTTCATAAGTGTCCTTGGATTTCAATTCCAAGCACCGGTTCAAAAGATAGAAAAACCAGCACGTACGTTCACTAAACGTACCCGAACAAAACTTCAAAAATTGATTCCAGGACACCGGGCCTCGGAATTAGGCACCGTCAGAAACTGCGGACACGTAAAATTTAAATGAAATTAAGAAAACAAATTCCTCAATATTTCCGGGCCTTTACAAAAGATATTCTTTTATATGGTATGTATGATTACATATGGATTTTCTATAATATTTCATATTAAATTATTATGGTTTAGAAATCAAATTATTTATTTTTAATTAAATGTGTTTTTATTAAATTGAAACCAATGTCATGAAGTATTTTATTGAATTAAATTTATTTTTAATGTGTCATATATTTAATGCCACAATAATTTTATTCTATAATTCATGTGTTCATTTATTTCATTTTTTCATATGTTATTCCATAATTTCTCTATAGGAAAATTTTCATTCCAAAATTAATCCTTCTTATTGAGTGATTTCTTACCTCATAAAAATTTAGTTCCATTAGGAAAAAATTTCATATTCATTAAAACAATTATTATTCCATATATAAATTTATTATTTAGAATAACATTGTCCATTATTACTTTGTAAATTATTAATCTTTTATATCTCATTTCTTCTTCACATTCCTCTATAAAATTTTTTGAAAATATTTATTTAAATTTTTATGATATAGGTTTCAATAAAAGAATTTTTAAAATAATAAATAGGGTTTTCCTTTCAAAAAAATATAATTTATCATATACTCTACATTCTCAATGGATAACCATTGTAAATTTTAAATGTATCCATTGTTAGAATTTCGTCCTAAACAATTTTTGAAAATGGAATCATTCTATCTTAGAAAAAATGATCTTTTTCAAATTGAATTATAACTTTATCTCTTAAAAATAATGTTAAGAAATGATTTATATAAACTTTTTTAAATTTTGATTCCATTTTCCTACTAAATACTAAGATATATATATCCTACATAGATAATTTTTTATTTATTAGCATCTAAATTTTACTTCTAGATGGTCCTTTGTGATGACTGAATTTTTTGTATCACCTAATTTAATTCTTGATGTCATTTTATGTTTTACCATTTATAAATGTAATGAAACACATTTACATTAAACTGTTTTTCAATGATATGTTAAACACTTGATTTAATTTGTACGACATAATTATCCATGAGTATTATATGATGGGTGGGGTCTTATGTGTAAATTAAATATATTTGTTATGATTTTATATATCACATGATTGTTATGGGAAATGATTTTTGATGATCTCTCTACTATGAGAATTAGGTACTGATGTCTTATTCACTATATTATAGGAATGAATTTTTATTTATTTATCCTATATGTTATGGTAGTAATTTAGTGACCCCTTACCATAATATTACTGGATTCAGGTACGTTTTTTTCTATGTTATTAGAAACATGATGTAATTATTTCTTCATTATATCATAATTTTGAATTTTTATTATTTAGACCAAACTATATGTTCTAAACTAATATAATTATACATATATCATTATTATTTTCTCATTTATCCATTCAATATTTATATATATTACGTATAAACATTTTAGGTTACATATAACTCACTCATGCATTATGATTGATTGAAAATTTTTCTCATACACATCATTTGAATTCAATCCATCTTATGCATTCCTTTTAAAATGTTATAAATATGAGTAAAAATATGACACAATTTTAAATTGGACTTATTTGGTGAATTATATTGAGAAATTTTCCTAATTATGTGAAATAATATTTTTATGTATCGAATCATTAAAAGACTAAACCTTTGGGTTCTATGATTTTGATATTATTGTATGATTTAATGTTAAATAAATATTAATTATATGAATTTATTTCTTGTTTCATCTCATTCATTATCAAATCCTATATATAATGATTTTTTATGTTTGGACTTAAGGTTATGTTTTTGGGAGTTTCAATATTAACTTATGATTAAATATATTGATGAATAATATAATACCAAGTAGATCTCTAAATATTGAGAAACATAAAAGATGGTCTAATGACATAATAAATTATATTTATACATTAAAAAATATATATAGTGTGCAATTTTTTAATTAAAATTCCATATATATTTTTAAAACCATATCTATAAAAAAGTTTTTATGATTTTAAAAACAAAAAAGTATTATTACATTGTGCAGAAAGAATATGAATTTGGAATCATATATTAAATTATTTACTTAGATAGATTATGTTTATATTTTAATTCAATTTTTTCATAAGAACATCTATTTAGTTAGGATTAATTATAATAGATAATAATTTTTTCTATTATAATCAGAATACATATGATATTATTTGATTGATGATATTAAAGGGATAAGAAGCTTCAAGTTATGAATGTTTTATTTAATTATGTTTGATTTGCAATTTTAAGATATTCAAGGAGAACAAAGAGGAATATGGGGATAAATCTACATGGTTCCAAAATTTAAATGGATCATCCTAGAGTAGAACATGATACAATCAACAGGCTCAGTGGAATATGATTCAATGTTTGTAACATATTAATTCCTTGGATACAATTTATATATCCACCTACATCCTAGTTTTAAACTATATTCACTCAAATGAATTTGATGTTTTTGGTAATAATATCAATTTATAGGTTTTTGTATTTTTATACAATAAAAAATCAATTTATTTTATAATATCATTCATTTATGTTTGGATTATTAGTTTCTTTTACAATTAATTTATTTGGATTTAGATTTTTTTATATTCATATGAATTATAGATATATAAATACTATAATGTTAATATAAATTTATATTTTGAACATCTAATTCTTTTAGTGGGTGAAAATTCCTTGTTAGTCTTATTACTATAATTCACCACCTCTTATCGGTGCATATCTATTGGGTCTTAGTGGATAATATTTCTATGATCAACCTCAAACCATTCCAAACCCACTGAGAGAATCTGTTACGATAAACTAATCTAACACTACATGGAATATTAATTCAGGGCAAGGAATAAACTATGAAATATACATTAGGATATATCATTCTATGAACCCAATTTCATATCACTTTTATAAAATAGAATTATTTTTTATCATCTATGATTTTAAATTCAATTCTCTTCTAGAAAACACATTGATTTATATTCACATCAAAATGCTTTCAACATTATATAAATTCTTTAATTCTATTAAAATGATTAAAGTGTAGGGAATTATCAAGATAACTACCCTTTTGACACATGTAATACTCATTATATTGATTGTTTTACTGTATAGAGGATGGACTGATCCTCCAAATAGAGGATATGAAAAACATGGTGTATCTAAATGTCCAGAAATTTTCACCACTTATATATGTAATGAATATTGGGATAGTTTCTAGTTTCCCTTCTCTATATTTAAGAAACCAACATAGACCTTGGAAGTCAACATATGCTATCAACTAGTAGAAAATCCGACCACCTCAATATGACCACATATCTTATAATAGAAGGCCATAAAAGATCATTCAAAACTCTTTTGTAATGGTCTGGACCTCTCCAGTTCATTACTTTGTGGAAATGTGGTGTTAAGAATTGTTTCGGGTGGCCAAGTTAACTTATCCCCAATGATTTTCCAAAATCATCCTTTTCGTTGAATTGTTTCAACGGTAGATAGTTGTGAACTGTAACATCACGTTATGTCTTCAGGTACATTTGATGTTTCCAACTACCCTTGTTTTTGGTAATGACTTGGGTGAGTTTGGTGAATATTTAATGTAAATTAAAGGGTAGTAGCTTTTGTACGGGCTATGCACAGTTTGTCTAAACTGTGCAGCCGTACCATGTGTAGTTAATATTGGAGGCACTGGATAATGCACGGTTAGCACACGGATTATATAACAGTGCGGCGTAACCGTGGGAGGAGTGTTTGATTAGGCAGTATTGACCGTATGATGAGCGCACAGTTTGTCTAACCGTGCGAGAAAACCACGGGGCCACTTAAATTAGATCATAAAATTGTGAATATCAACCGTTTCTCCTCTAACATGTTCTTTTAAGATCCTAAGCGGCCATAACTCGTGATTACCCTCTCTTGAAGGTCGAAAAACCTCTCCCAAGCAATTTGGAGGCGATCTGAAGGCTTCTCTTGACAAATCGAAGATGGTTTCTTGAGGTATGGGATTGTTCTTCTTCATTCTTCTTCGTTCTTGATCGGTTTCATAGATCCACTAGGATCTACTTTCCCTCTTTCTTGGTTTCATATATCTACTTCCATTATGGGTAGATCTAAGTGTGTCGACACCAAATATTATGAGTTCTGGTCTTGGTTATGTTAGGAGAAGAGATCTGAGGAGGATTCTTGGAGAATCAACCTGGAATTCGTGTGTGTTCATTGTTTGTTGGGGTTTTCATCAAAAACCCTTGTGGTAGGGGATTTATTTCTTCCCTTTATTTTACGTGAAACTGTATTTTTAGCATGCTTAAATCCCACTAAATGACAAAGTAATTCACATAATAAATATTTTTGAACTTGATTAAAAAATTGTTATCGATCGTATGTTATTGCCTCTTGTTTTTCTAGATAGTGTGATATCTATGCTTGCCTTGCCTAGCTATTTGTTCTTGATGGAAATTGGTATAGAAAGTAAACCGAGATTAATTAATATTTGTTTGGCTAAAGATAAAGAGACATGTGAATGAATCTGGTTCTTGTTGTAATTTAATGTTAATAAAATTGGCGTAGTAAGCATGTTTAATCATTTATGATAGCTTACCCGGTAGGTTTCCCAATGTTGGAAGCGACAGTTTATAAACCCGTTAATTTAATATGGATTAAATAATTTTATTGTTTCATAATTCCTTGAAGGGCTCTAAGTTACCCACTTTATTGTTAAAGGGATAATAGGATAATTGATGTGATGTTCGTTTTTCCTGCTACTTGTGTTGAGAATTGATCTTGGATGGGTGTTGTGATATGTGGGGTAATAAAGGACTTTTAATGTGGTATCAGATGATGCCTAGAGTGTCGAGATGCATCGGTTTATGCATGTGGGTGTCAGGGAGGACACTAGGGATGATGGAATGGGATGGATGTGATTGTTGGTTGCTTGTTGTTTTTTGATTGGCTGATTTCCTGCTTTACTCTTCCCCACTGCTCATGGAAGCTGGTCTTTCTTACCCTTATTCCAAAAGAGGCGAAGTCATGCGGGGTATCCATGTTATTTCCATGTTTATCTTCTCATGGGAGGATAGTTCTATGCTCTTTCTATAGGCGGAAAAGACTAGATGGGTAGTACATTTACTCACCTTGTTGAGACCCTTTGTGTTAGTAGTATAGAATGCTTTTCTAGAGTGTTTTGAAATATGGTAAAGTGATTTTGTAATGAATGTTTGAATAAATGGTGTTAACCATTGGGGATGGAGTTCACTGGAACATAATGATGAGGCCATAATTTTAAAGGGGCAGTGGACTTTGGGTGTGATGCTAATGAAGTATAATGTGGAATGGTTCATGGTTAATTAATTTTTAAAGACTTGA